>QMIH01002124.1:26990-41063 GCA_003987875.1 Clarias batrachus
TAAAAAAGAAAAGAAACATGTTTTGTTAAACTATAAAAGACATGATTAGAAAAAAAATAGAGTGGTTTTGGATTCTTGGATCACAGATAGAGAAGGTTTCAGGTGTTAATGCAGAATGTAATCAATAGATATCACTGTTGTAAGAGATTACGGTTATTAACTTTGCCCACCAGCAGAGGGCAATATAACATAAATCACTCCACCTCCTGTTTAAATAATAACAAGTCTTTGCAGTTGTTCAGTAATCAATCTGCATTATTCTAAAACAGAGCAATGACTATATCACTTACTTTAAACACTCAGCTAAATATTTATGAGGGTTCTGATATACCGGCTAAACAAATTTTATATTGCTTTAAATTGGAATGATCTGTACCCGGATCACAATTCATAACTTTATAACCTTCCTTCCTGATCTTAACAATCTGGATGCCATAACAGTTAGCAATGGAACTGAGCTTAATAAACTAAAGTATAAGACTAAATACAGCATTGTATGTATACAAAATTTTATAGGAGAAAAAGTCCCATAGTCCTTTAGTCTGCTGACTGGTTTAGCTTATCCCAGTTATCACTTGCATTAAATGAAAAATTGCAATAGTTGTTCTCTGCTTCTGTATAAACCATGTATTGTCACTGATATTTTTTTAGAAGTCTTTAGAAGTTCCTGTTATTGCTGATATTGTACCAGGATTTCTTACAGGAATACACCAATTTTTCACACATTCATCACATTCCTACATGCAAAAGGCTGTGTCTGTAAATGTCACAACAAGTAAGGCACAATAATTTTATGCATGAGCCTTATGTAAGTGCAATGTTTTTTTAAACTGTCCTATATTCTGACCTAATTCACAAAATGATGATTAAAAATAGGGACTCAAAAAACAAGCTTTAGAAATGTCATAGATGGTAAATCAGAGAGTGATACTTTTCTTTGATGCCCTCCGAATAAAATGTGGGTCATGTAATCCAGTATCCAGTGTGTGGTCAGTGAAGTTTGGATAGAAGTGTGTTACCGTGGCATTTCGAATGATAGAAGAAGAAAATGCCCTCCATGTATGCTATATAAGATGGACAATATCCATCCATCCTGTTTAAAGTAACACACCGGCAGTTATGTAGGTTAATTCAATAATGAAATTACATATTCAGTAATGAATTAACCAAGAAGTAATGTCAGTGTTCTTTGTCCATAATTGAATCATTTTTCTTTAGAAAATGAAAAATGATTCAGTTTAAACAAAAGCAAAATTTGATTCTACTTCCATTTGTTTTGAACCAGTTTTATTTGGAACAAGTGGAGTTTTCCTGTTTGCTTGTTTTCTTGCCATGTTGCAGCAGTAGGTACAAATGCAAGCAGACGAATTGACTGTGCAGTCCCATGGAAGGGAAGTGAGGCTTTACTGGATTGGAACAAAGATTAGATGAGCTGGCAGTGGGCACATGGGGACAAAAACAAGGCCTATTTTCACTAATGCAAAAACCCAGGTTGAGATACTTATCAGATCGTATTGACAAATAATTGCATTACCTAAACTTAATAGCTTATTAGTGTATTTGTTCTTTATGCCAACTCACCCACTAAAATATTCCATGGTGTCGATTTTTCATAGGAGATGACTGAGAGACATTTTACACTTAGAGTTGTTGACTGCATCCTGGAAATGAAACACTGCAGTTATGTAGTATGTTTGAGTGACTTTGCCTACAACAGTATATTTGATAATGATTATTATTCTTTTTGTTTGTTTACAAGGAAATGCAGAATTTAAACTAGATACTTCATGTGGCATTTTCCAGATACTAGATACTTAATTTTTCATTATCATTCACTTTATAGTGCTGACACAAGAGCCAGTGTCTTAATATTGGTGAAATCTTACCAAATCACACTTATTTCCATACATCTTTGGTAAAAAAAAATTCTGTCTGTCCTTATGAGGACTTTCCTTATGAGGACTTTCCTTACTAGCCCTTTGCTACAATGACAGGTCAGACTTTTCTTATGGTGGGAAGATGTCTTAGCCATATTTATGGAATGCTTGCTTTAATACTACAGGATGTAAAACTTCGCAACTTCACCCTCCTTAGGACAAAATGCCATTGCAAGCTATATTTTGGAGCTGCTCTATATGTCACCCTGATCAAATCACAGCTGTACACACTTCACAATGCACAATACACAAACTGGAAAATAATAAAGATAGCAAAGGTGTAATCACATACTGTTTAGTACAATGGTAGGCAACACACAGGGCACAGGACCTCACAATTCCTTAGTATTTCAGATGTTTTATAAGAATAAAATTGGGCATTTTATAACCCTCAACCAGTTTGGTCTTACATGCAAAATGGAAGCTATGTTCATTCTGCAGTACCATATGTGTTTTAGCATATTTATGGTCACCTGGCTAAAGTGGCCTCTTTTAGGTTCTTTCAATCATTAGCACCTTTGGATGTTCTAGTAAGAATGACTAGATATTGATGCAATGTCACCCTTGAGATCATGCTATTGACATGAGTATCAGCATGACTGTGACATGGTAATAGGCATGAGAACACGATGAAGATCTCACAGCTGTGCTGATTTTCAGTACAACAGCATGACCTCGAGTGGGATATTGCTTTTATACAACGGTTCTAAAAATGGCATTTATTATCAACAGATTATGATTTGTTAGATTGTTTAACCAGTCTTTTGGCTCTGCCAACACATATCCTTCTGTGAATATAAGAAATACCGTTAAGCTGTCGAGCGACACTTAGCAACCGAAAGTTGCAGTACATCTTCAAGTTTCTAGTTATGTCTCCACTCACTCCACTTTAGAATTATGTGGTCCAGATTGGAGAGCCGCACCACGAGATGTAATAGTAGGGCTTCAGAGGGGGTCAATAAAACAGGAGGTTGTTAGAGTGCTTATGATACATTCGCACAGGAAGACCTTTCCGTTTGGAGATAGCGTGGGATTATTAATTATGTACTTAAAAGGAAACACAAGAAAACTGAAAACAAAAAATAAACAGAGCTCCGCCTTCAACATGTAATCGGAAATGGCTCTGGAAACTAAAAATAAAAAAACAATATCCTCTATGCCCTTACCGAGGATTTATGAGAGAGAGTTTGTGTTTTATACTTCATACTTAATCTAAGGGTGCACGCTCAACTGTTGTGTGTCGCCTTTTCTTTCTTTCTCCCCGGCGTCCTAGGGAGACAGAGGCTTTGTCTTTGGCCCTGATACCTTACCGGTGGTTCCTAATGATCGTACAAAGTGCTGAGGTATCAGGACCTTTAAGTAGACATGCCACAGGTGTGGCGTATCCAGGCTGATTGCCCTTCGGCAGCGTTGCCTGGCAACCGCATGTATAAACCGCCACGCCGCTGCCTGTTCAGAACTCCGTGGAGAAGCAGCCCGCAGATCTGTCCGTTCTGAACAGTGCAACGTATTTTTGCGTGGCTCTGCTCCTCATGAGACCTGCGTCGTTACAATAGCCAGAGCTAAATAACTGTTCTGGGGTTGAACCCGAAATCACGTAAAATGGAAAGCTATGTCGGGTGTAGAATCCCTTGTTCCATGCACCAAGTAGTGACCTTGTTCAGAGACTAACGATTATTAGAACATATGTGAAGCAGAGAGATGCATATAGTTAATGTCCCACTGCTGTTATAATTTACAGTATATGAGCACTCATGGGATGGATTGTACAATCAGATTGGTTGGTCAGAATGAATTGTTGTATAATAAGAGATTTGTATGGTGGCCGAGAAGTGCAAAACAACTTAACAAAATGAAAGCAAAATAACAAATTAAAAACCACAATAACAAAAACCCAAATCAAAATAACAAATTCAAAAACAAAATAACAAAACCCAAAACAAAATAACAAAATCCAAAACTAATTTTTTATTTTGTTTTGCGTTTTGTTAATTTGTTTTCGGTTTTGTTAATTTGTTTTTGAATTTGCTATTTAGTTTTCGGTTTTGTTAATTTGGTTTGCACCTCTCGGCCGTTCAGAAACGAACCGGAAAAGGTAGGTATAGTTTGCGAATGAAATTCTTACCGCTGATTGGACGCAACATCTGTCACTCAAGATATACAGGAAGTACTGTAGCGGCGGTAGATTCGTGTGTGTATGAATGTGCAAACATGTACTGTCCTTATTGTGGTTTCAAATATGGCGTTCTGCCAAATTTTTGCCGTTCTTGTGGAATTGTTTTTTCTTTTAAAAGGACACAGCAGTTCGAAAAACTAATCTTTACACCGTGATATGTCATCAGCATATCCAAAATCACGAATATTTTGGAAATATTCATACGAATATCCGTCCTCAAAGTAACGTTGAATAAATTCCATTTCCTTGCTTTCTAATGAAAATTTGTATTATTTTCTTAGTTTTGCACACCAATTTTTTTTTTAATGAAGCAGAACACACAAGAARCAAAGTTAGAGACACAACTTCCTACTTCCTGTTTATCTTGAGTGACAGGTGTCTCGTCCAATCAGCGGTAAGAATTTAATTCGCAAACTATACCTACCTTTTCCGGTTCGTATCTGACTGGCCGAGAAGTGCAATACAAATTAACAAAACCCAAAACAATATAACAAATCCGAAAACAAAATAACACATTCAAAAACAATTTAACAATTAGTTTCGGGTTTTGTTATTTTGTTTTGGGTTTTGTTAATTTGGTTTTGAATTTGCTATTTAGTTTTTGGATTTGTTAGTTTGGTTTTGAGTTTGTTATGTTGTCTTTGAATGTTAGTTTGTTTTCGGTTTTGTTAAGATGTTTTGCACTTCACGGCCACCGTAGATTTGTCCTTGTTGAATGTGCAGTAATAAGCATATGCACTGTAGCACATTTTAAATGGGTATTGCCGTGCAGGGTGTTGCTTTTTTCTATTACCTGGAAGGAAATGGCATACAACATTTATGTGGCCACTGGCTATGAAATGTTTATTGAGCCTGATTCAGAAATTGCTTTATATAATCCAGGGGCTTAGAGTGTAACGTTCTGATCTGACCTCAGACATTCATTCCCATTCTCAAGACCAGAGGTTGAAGGAGTGCTTCTTTTTTCTGCTCACACAGTATAAATGGAGTGTGTCGGATAATAGGTACCAGTTTGTTGATGTGAACACTGTGTGAGCATGTGAGCCATGCGTGGGGTTGCACATTGTACGCAGTGTGGGTGGATGTGTACGTGAGTAGCGGCTAATAATTTCAATGTACATGTGTTAAGAAAGCTTTAAAAATAGGCAAGCTCAAGGACAATTTTTAAAAAGTACAGTAGATAACTTTGTGATAGAATGGTAGCCATTAATGTCACAGAGCTTGAGCTTGCTATGTCATTGCACGTCTCTACTGTACTTCTGAGTCTATACCTCCATATGACGAGTTTAAATCCTGGCTTAAATAAAGATGAAGGAGCAATTTGCGTGGCCTCTATTCATACAGATTGCTAATTTGGGAATATCTATGTTGGAATGTCTTTCACCAGTTTTTCTGTTTTTATGATCTAATATAGTGTTTGTGCAGTGGTGAATGCTTTGAGCTGAAATAGCCTGGCAAAAATAAACAGCATTCTTTCACGTTCTTTATAAAGATTGTTTGCTATGTTTGTGTCGAATGGGAGAGCAAATTTCAGTAGACAGTGAAGCTCCTGTGTCTCTCTTTACTTCTTCACAGTCTGTTAGACTTCAAGGTCTAGATGACAGCTTTCTCCTTCAGAAATTCCTGCCCGTTGCTATGCAGCAAGGTGACCCATGTTTAGCTGTATTTTTGTTAGTTGGTAATATTCAAGCTTTTGGAGCTTTTGGAAAGATCTTTTAACAGTGGACCATGTCAAACCACGACTTTATAGATTTAGAAACTAAGTATATACACAATGTTAAACAACAGCATGGATTTATTAATTTATTCCCACATTGATGGTGAGGAAATGTTCAATGAGAAAACATAAGAAACCTTCAGATGAACCAGACTCAAAAGGGAACTCATCCTCATCTGCATGATATCTGACAGTGCAACTATAAATAAATCCAAAGCACTGCATGTTCTGACATTTTTCTATGGGAACCAGCATTAACCTTTTTAACAAATTGAACTACCGTAGCACTTCTATTGGATCAGACTACACGGCCCAGGCCTTACTTCTTACCTGAATCAATGACCCTTGGCTGCCCATGACCCTGTCACTGGTTCACTGCTTTTCCTTATTTCCTTACCACTTTAGGTACTCACCATTGCAGACCAGGAACATCCCATAAGAGTTGCTCTGACCCATCACATAACCCCTCACAATTTGGTTCTTGTCACAGTAGCTACAGTTACAATGGCACCTGGAAGTGGGTGGGATATATTAGACAGCAAGTAAACCTTTTGTCCCTGAAATTGCCCAGAAAAACTAGGCAAACAGAGGGATTTGAGCAGCTTTGACAAGGACCGAATTGTGATGTCTAGATAACTGGATCAGAGCAACTCCAAAACCGCATAATATTATGGCTGATTGGTGTAAAGTGCACTGAGGGAAACTAAAGTGCACTGAGGGTAGAAAAATGTTAGTAATTTTCAGACTTTCAGAGCAATTGCAGTCATAAGCCATGACAGCAAAATCAAAAGCAGTCAAAAGCCATCTTCAGAGTTGTTAAGTGGAACTCTCCCCAGTAGTCTCATGTATCTTTAAGCGGACCATATGGGGCCATCCTAAGCAGCAGTGAGTCGTCTCCACATGGTGAGTAGCAGAAGTAGGTCATCAGGATGGATCAAGCAGTTCTGGAGAGCATAAGGGGTCAGGATTACTGGTACCTCAGGAATTGCTCTGTACCAGGGAACCAGATTCTGAACCAGGACTCTTGCTGTTGCATTAGCTGGAGCTTGTTTATGTACCTACTGCAACATCCAGACAGTAGGGCATTACAATAATACAGACTAGAGGTGACAAAAGAATGGACTAGTTTTTCTGCATTGAGTAATGGTGTTATGCTTTTATTTTAGGAATATTTCTAAAAGATTTTTAAAAAGCCTATGCTAGTAATAACATCTAGATCTGCATGAAAGACTGGAGTCAATAATCACACCAAGGTATTTTTTTGTTACAAATGATGAAAAAGAAAGGACATCCAGAGTTACTATGTAATTTAAAAGCTTACAGTACTTGCTAGTGCCAGTACTTGTTTCATGTCAGAATTAAGTAGAAGGAAGCTAATAAGCATCCAATGTGTAATGTTCATTACACCTTCTTTAACCTTATTAAGCCTATGTTTCTCACCTGGCATAGCTAAAATATTCAACTGTGTCATCAGCATAAGAACAGAAACTAATATCATGTTAACAGATGTTGATACAGATGATGTTACCCAAGGGAAGCATATGTAGAGAAAAAAAAATCAGTGCACCTATCCTTGTGGAACACCAAACTTTATTTTAGGATGCATGGGCATTTGATCATTTTAATCTACAAGCTGATAACGATCAGTCAATAACAGCTGATTCAGGAGAGAGCCAGTCCCTTAAACCCAGTGACATTATCCAATCTATCAACCAGAACATTAAGATTTTCATTATTGGTTCGATTAAGGTCAAGACACAAAACGGAATCAGTAATCAATTACCACTTTAACCCAAAGGCCCAAATCCTTAATGATATTTTATGAATGTTTTTCCTAGGTATGACTCCTACCCAAAGTGAGTGTTGTGATAAAACGAAAAGGTGTTTCAATAAAGGTTGTAGGTGTAGGTTACAGGTCAAGTTAAAGGTGGAAAATGTTCAGAAATTATTTATATCTTTATTTGTTTTTTACATTTTTACTTTTTTTATCCGCTGCATTTCATATACACTATAGTTGAAATGTATTTCAAAATACAAAAAATTTAAATTTCACATGGATTATATCAGTTAATGTATTCAAGATGCCCTGTAATGAACTGCGACCGCATACAAAATGTATACAGCTTTGTTTCCTAAGGGTCCTGGGAAAGGTTCCAGACCCCTCGTGAGCCTGTACAGGATACGGGGTATAGAAAATGATCTAGAGAAAAAGGATTCATCCAAATTATGAAAATCATTTGATGTATGAGTGAATTTCATAAATTTAGTTACACAAGCACCTGTCGCTCTCAGACCACACACATATCTAATTAGGGCTATTGTGTGATGCTTCTGGCGCTCATCAGATAGAGGAATAGCAGGCGTCTTCAGGGCACACCTGTGAGCAACAGGCACACAAGGGCAATTCTGTGTGCTTATGTGGGGCTAAAAGAAATGTTAATTAGTGTCATCACCAGACTCAGTCTGCGAACAGGAGAAACTAAAGAATGAATCGCTCACAGAAGATGAAGTATAAAATGTTCTCTGGCCTATTAATGTTTCATTTTGCCAAACATATTAGAGATGTAAAGGTAATTCAGATTCTGCCCATACGCTTTGCAGATTAAATGGGTCTTGGATCTTGGTAATGATGGCAAATTAAGTATTTGGCAGTGCTGTTTCCCAGAAAACCAGTCCCTAAGTAATTACAATGAATCAGTTAAAAAAATGTCACTGCTTGGGACAAATCTGCCATAAGCATGCAGAACTTTTGAGGTCTCTCTCTGTATTCCTTACTCTCCTGACTTTCATATTTGGGTTGCTGGAAAATGGTCATGCAAATAGAGTCCTGCATAAATGTTTGACCATAAGAAAGATCTGGTAACTCATAGCAGCACTTTTAAAAACCAAGGTAGCAGTCAAAAAATTATTCAAGATTAACAACTAAAGTTACTAGTGAGGAAATCTATTTCTGACTCAAATACCTATGGTTTAATTTCATTTCCTTTTGTATCTGTTTGTTTTGGAAATAGGTATAAATAATGTTTTCCATAGATTTTCCTTATTCCTATGGGAATTATTCTTCATATGTGTAATTGTATATGATACTTATGTGGTACTAGGATTTATTGATCTTCAAATTCTGTCTGTCAATATAAAGTTACAAATCAGTCCTTGCAATTAGTTACCAAATAGAGAAGATATATGGAATGGTCAAAGACTACCATACTTAGTTTAAATTGCCTGACTGCCTTTTAAATTAGGTGGTGAAACGTATAGTAATTACATACAAATACACAGATATGTGACATACACTATCTAGTAGACCGCCGGGTCAAAAAGGTTACCTGCATTAAGAAAAACAAAAAGAGCTTGCTGGAGTTGCTTGAATTGGGTTAAGAACAATGCATTATTATATACTGAAGAATAGTGGTGAACCATGAAGTTTGCGGAAGAAATGTGGCCAGAAAAAAAAAAATCATGAATGGCCATGATCAGAGATCACTTAAACAATTGAAGAGTAGCATTGTAAAAATCAACAGTTGACAGTAGAAATCATAGCTATGTGATTATGATTATGATTCTGACTATTCTGACAATTCTGAGTCGAACCATTTGTTCTGATCTGGGTGAGCTTCAGTTAGTCATGTCTAGGCAATGTTATGTGGCAGTAAAATGGTCAGCTGATGACCTGTATTTACTGAATGAGCAGTTTATGTATGTTTTATATATTTGTTCTTCTTTGATAAAAAGAGTGATTTGGGGAGCATGAGGAAACATGAATTGACCATCACATTATGCACCGTAATCAAAACTAAGGGTGGTCAAACAAAATATTAGAGTGGGCTACATTTTGGCCATACAGAGTATAATCAAATATATTTTCTATATAAACAGGCTATCCCTGTTTTGATGCTCTGACAAAACTCTTTTCTGAACGCAATTTTGAAAAGTCAGACAGCATTGATGTTTTTCATCAGTTTTACCACATTCCTTTTCCGTGGGATCAGGCCAAGCACACAGGCATTTTTTCCCCACAGGTATAGATAAGCCTTGGGTGCTCTTAACCCTGTCACCATTTTACTGGCATGTAATCAATAATCAGTGTTATTCAATTCATCTGGTGGTGGTGTTAGGTTTGTGGCTGATCTATGTATAAAGACTGCTATTAGCTTTTGCCAAAGTCAATATTAGTCATGAAGTAAGGTGATCCTTAAAACAACAAAAAGGGATAATGAGCAGATTTAGCCATGCTTCTGCCAGGAAAGAAAATCTCCAAAAATCTGATAGATAGAGAGAGAGACTGCATATTTTGTATCACCCATCTTAATGTACATCTATTTTAACTTCAAATAATCACATGAGATACCAAAGAGGTCTAACACCCAGCCACAGGTTCTAAAGGTGAATGAACATCAAAATGCTTTATACATTTTATAGACCAAAATACTGCTTATACACTAGTAATGTTGCTACATAAACTAGATTTTTTTTCCTGCTTGCTCTCCTTTGTGATTTGTTAAGGTTCCAGCTCATGCCCTCAAAAAATGTGTCAACGCAGCATATCTGACAAAGACCATGTATTTAAAACTCACTAAAAGTGTGACACTGAGTTCCAATCAGGGCACAAAGAAAGCACTGCAAAATGAGAACATATCATTCCAGACTGCTGTATAACCCCATACATGTTAAATAGTGCCACAGGAAAAAGCCAGTTTCCATTCAGGATTCAGGATTCTGTCAAGGAGAAGACAGAGCAATTTATATCTAACACCACTAGTCAAAACCATTTGAAAACCTTGCAAGCATAAATAATTTTGGAAACATACTTGTAATCCAAAGCATTCGTATGTCGAGTCAGCATTTTACCATAAGAAACAATGAAAACCAAGATGATTTGTTCCACAACCCAAAAATATTCATATAGAAATAATAAATACAAAAGACATGACTGGTGTTAGATGAGAGAAGATGGAGGAGTGGGGGGGCTACTGTGTAGGACGCTTTTTCACACAAACAGACACACACACACACTAACAAAATCACTCTTCTCTGACAGAGTCTCAGTCTGGTTACTGGAATCTTCTCCAAAGTTATTCCAAGGTTCCATTAATTTTAGATAAATTTTAGTTTTATTGGGATTATATTTACATATTTTTCTAGATCCTTGGATTGCGAGTCCCCTGGTCTGTGAGCATTTTGAAAGACAAGCAAAATAATAAAAAATGTTTTAAACTTAATGTAGAGTTTTAAAGTTTTGTAGTAGAAGAAGCGAGTTGCTCGGTCTGTCCGCTGTGCTTCGGTAAGCTTTTCTGGCCAGAAGAGACTCAGTCAAACTCACACACACGTTGTCTGTCAGAAAGGTCTCTGTTTATTAGCAGCAAAAGATGGGGTTTATATATGTTTGACCAAACGCCTGTGTCACTGACATATGTTACTACAAAGAACATAAACCAYTGTAAATGTCCTGGTGAGATCCTGAAGAATCAAAGGAGAGGAAGACAGAGAGGTGTCCGTCCAGAGAAGGATCACACGATGTTGGCTCGAGTTAGGGGGAGAAGGGGGAAGGAGACAGAGCAAGATAGAGAGAGAGAGACATAAGGAGAGAATGGGAGGTTGAACGTGGGAGCGTTCACACTTTTAGGAACAGATKCAAGAGGAGACAGGAAGATAGCAGCAGGAAAGATTAAACACGTTAATATCAGATCTATGAGGAAGAGAGCATGAGAGTACAAAATAATTCTAACAATAAATGATCGAGGGCTTGATACGAATAGTATGCATGCGCTTTGTCTGCCATGCATCACATGCTCACAACTGAGCCAATGGTCCTTCTCTCCTGCACTACAGGATCGTTGCCCATGCTCATTTATGGATGTTGAGCGTGCGCGTGTCCTGTTTATTATAACATTGTAACCACGTGTATGTACGGGGTGCCATTAGAGAGACGGGGGGGGGGGGTGTTTCTCCATGTCTTGATTTTTTTTTTTTTTTGTTGGGTGAGATAGTCCTGTCACAAACACGTCAAAACAGTTCCACATGTTTGTCTCCTGGCATTTCAGTTCTTCTCCTCCTGAAAACTTTCTGCCAAGATCCTGGAAATTCGAGGTGCACAGGATTTGCATCCCTTCCTTTGCTAAATTTCGAGATTCTTTGAGGGCACACCTACAGTTCTATGAATGACTAAAACTAAAATGATAATAGTAGGCAAAAAAAGGTGCACATTTAGATTATAGTACATGACAGGTTGACCAATTCATCTGTAAAAAATGAAAAAATGTGAGTCTTTGAATATTTCCTTCAGAAAAGAATTAAATTTATGGATGAGATAATTATGGGATAGTAATAGAGTAATTCAGTACATTCAAACTGAAGGTTCAGCTCTATCTTTTCAGGTTTTAATAATGATAATTTCTTGACCCAATTCCCATAATTTCAACAATCTCCTTAGTTGTTTTCTTTGCTTGATGCATGCCCTTCTGAAACTGTGACAGGCAGTCTAGTATACAGTAACTCATGTATATCTTACATCAGTTTATTTGTATGTAGTTTGTGTGCTGCTAAGTTCCAACCCCCTTCATGTAAAACGTCCTTGAATTGTGCTGTCTTCACTACGTTGTGATGATCACCTGGCCTCCATTTTGACTTTGCTGCAGTCACACTGCAGAAAATCTTTTTATGGTACTGTAATCTTTTCCAAAAATGTGACGAAGCCCTGAGAACAGGGAGCTTTCGTTCCCTTATGAAGTTATCCTGCTGTGTGATGTTGAGCATTTTTAACTCACCTGAATGCATACAATAATGCATAATAGACGCATTGAATTTTATACATTAAGAATTGACTATTGCTGAAACTCAATGTACTTAAATCTTTGCATTCTAGTACCTTCTATTTATGTCTATGGCGTATATTTTGTTCTTTCGGTCATGAAAATGTTTAGAAAAAGTACTGAAGAAGCATATCAAGGTGAATCAACGACGTATTTCAGCTTTGCAACTGGAAAAGAAAACAAGGACATCTTTTTTAGCTTGACACTATAGTCAATCCAAAGTAATAATGAAACCATTGTAAACGCATGGCAAAAAATATTTCTTTATCAAAAATAGACCTGGTTAATGAACAGTCTTGTCAGCATATATAAATAAAAATATTCTTTACAGCCACCCCTTTGCTCATAAATTCCATGCTCATGTATCTAACTCTCCAAGGACACACTTTTTTTGCCCCATGCCATTCTGACCTATTTGTGAGTTATCACGTTGTTCCAAGGGATGCTTTAACACTCATTTTTCACTTTCATTCTCACTGGTCTCTAAAGAATGAACAGCTTGAGCAATGTCCTTCACTTACCATAGGAAGGATATACCTCCAAAAACTACATATACGCATGTGGAACTGTTTAGAGAAGCCAAAAACCAAGGTTGTTTTAATGTTAATGATTTTAATGTTTTTACATACATCAATCATCCATAACATTATGACCACCCACCTAATGTTGAGTAGATCTCCTCTTTTGCCACAAAATCTGCAATCCCCCAAAATCCCAAAATCTCCTGCTCTTGCACACTGCTTTCTACATGCGCAGTCATGTTAGAATAGGAAAGGGCCATTCCCAAACTGTTCCCACAAAGTTGGATTCAGGAAATGTCTTGGTATACTGAAGCATTAAGATTCCTTTCACTAGAACTAAGGGGCCGAGCCCAACTCCTGAAAAACAACCCCACATCATAATCCCCCCCTCCACCAAACTCCACCAAACAAGACAAGTGCCGTTCTTCTGGCACACGCCAAACCCAGGCTAGTCCATCGGATTGCCAGACAGAGAAGCGTGATTCGTCACTCCAGAGAATACATCTCTACTGCTCTTGAGTCCAGTGGTGGAATGCTTTACACCACTGCATCTGATGCTTTGCTTTGCACTTGGTGATGTAAGGCTTGGATGCAGCTGCTTCGCCAAGGAAATCCATTTACTGAATCTATTTATGACCTGTTCTTGAGCTAATCTGAAGGCCACACGAAGTTTGGAGCTCTGTAGCTACTGACTCTGCAGGAAGTTGGCAACCTTTGTGCACTATGGGTCTCAGGATCCACTGACAACGCTCTATGATTTTACATGGCCTACCATTTTGTGGCTGAGTTGCTGTCGTTCCCACTGTTCCCAGTGTTATAACACCACTAATACTTTACTGTGAAATATTTAGTACTGAGAAAATTGAAGTGGTCTGCATGCCTATGTGTTTGATTTTAATATTTTATATATATA
>QMIH01002124.1:41101-67715 GCA_003987875.1 Clarias batrachus
ATAGATAGATAGATAGATAGATAGATAGATTTTTTTCTGGGTCAGGTGTGTGCAAACAAGGAACATTCTGACGAACGGAGAGGCGTTTTGAACAACAGCATGAAGTGGTGTCCCCCAGAGGTCTTCTCTCATTCCCTTTCTGACTGTTTCTTCTTCCTTTTCTGCCTCTTCTGTGTTGCTGTTTCTTTCATGCATACAAATACAGACAACAACTTTTATTTAATTATATTGCCCATGTTCTTTTGTGGATGCTGGTCATCTGGGTAATAGATAAGCCCTCATCCCTGTGCATCAAACACATTCAAATGCATTCTATTTATACCTCAACCTGGGCAGGCTGCCTATTCATCCAGCATCCTCTGAACAGTCTTATAGTAAATATCTGGACTGTATTACATAAAGTGGAGCAGAAAAATTACAAAGCAAATGAAGCGATACAGGAAAACAAAAATTAACAACACAATGTTTACTGCATATATGAATAATAAATATTAAGAAATGATAAAATTCATGTAAATTCAACTTTTTTTTCACATTGTTGCTAATAATTTGTAAAGGAAATTTTGTACCAAATTAAAAAAGAATGCAAAATAAAAGTATATTCACTAGTGGTCTCAGATTTCAAATGGCCTTTAATCTGTGTCTCAGTTTCCTTAAAAATTGATTTTTGTAAGCTTTTAGAAAAGCTTAAATGGCCAAATATTAAAAGTGCGTTACTGCCAGGCTTCTTGCTTTACATTCATATGGCAGACTATTATGGGTGACACATCATAGAGAATATTGCAAACCAAAGAAAATAAAATAAAATATTACTGGATAGCAAATCCTTGCTTAACATAATTGGATGCAAATCTATGCCCTACCTTCATTCAAAAAGTTGGTTAGATTTGTTACATGTAACTTTTAAAATAAACATTCTAGGCATTACAGACTTCACTTCAGAATGGTTTTTCTGCAGTGTCCCACTATCACCAGACATCTTCTCCCGCGCTGCTGCGCGTGCTTGTCCTTCCTCTGCCTTGCAGCCGCAGCAGTTCTAGCACACTGCGGGCATAGGCATCGCGCAGGTTTAGCCCTACTGCTGGCTGCATCCCATCTGAGGCTGAATTGCGCTTTAGGCGCTTCAGTGCCTCATTCTGCCGTAGTGCTACCTCCTTCATCTTCAGGGTGAAGTAGCAGACAGAGAAGCGGTCATTGATGATGGCAATGGGTAGGGCGAGAACAAGGATACCAGAGAGAATGCAGATAAAGGCTATGACCTTGCCAATGGCTGTGTCTGGGCGAATGTCCCCATAGCCCACTGTGGTCATGGATGTGGTGGCCCACCACCAGGCGCAAGGCACATTGGTAAATGTAGTCTCTGGCATGTCGTGCTCAATGGCGTACTCCACCATAGCAAAGATGGAAATGCCCACAGAGAGGAAGAGCATCAGCAGGCCCACCTCTTCATAACACTGAGCGATTGTCATGCCCAAAGACTTCAGACCTAATGAGGAGTGCAAGTCATAGGTTACAAACAGGTCAAAGAAAAATTATTTATTTTTCTGTAACAATTGAAATTGTTTCTAGAATAAACCATCTTAACATTCCCAGGCCACCTTTGGTTAATGGAAAAATGAAGGTTATAGTGAAGAGTTTAATAAACACATACAATTGGAAATTATACTAGTAAAGGCTACGTTCACATTACAAGCCATATCGTTATATTCAGATTTTTTTGGTCAGATCAGATTCATATCATGATGGTTCACATTCATATTTACAAATGACTTTTATTTGAAGCAGCAGTCACAAATACCCATACGAACGGCTGCTAATACCATATGAATTATTTTTTTAAAAATTTAATTAAAAAGAAAAGTCTTCTTAAGAATCCAGCGTTTATAACCTAGCCGTAAATTTGTGGCCGGGTCGATGGTCTTTTCCAAGATTTTCTCTGAACGCGGCATGAAATCCACCCTTCATAGAGCCACCTTAACACCTTAGGAGTGCCATCGGAACAACCTATCAACAATGTATGATGTTTGTGGATCATTTAGATTCAGAAGACATTTCCAGAGGCCCATATTCACATGGTGGCTGTCGGTATGCAGCAAGAACACATTAAGTTGTTTATATGAGAATATTACGGCAGTCCTATGAACACCGTATGAACCGATATTAGTATGGCATTCATAGAAATGCACCATGGTGTTTTTAAGGAAAAATTAAAGTGTTCACAGGGTGCAGTACATAATTTGTGTGGTGTTTGCGCCGTACAATTCCTCAGACAGACAGGAGATGTTCCTACCAACTACTTGAGAGTGCTGTATGTTGCACACATGGGTGTCGTATGACCACCTTAAGACACTTTTTGTAAGATTGACTTATTCAGACTGTAGGAAGGTCATAAGGCAATTTTAAGGCAAATGTAAGAACTCTACGGCCACCGTACGATAGAAAAGTCAACTTTTTTTCTCAAGAATGCATATACTAACTTCCTGAAGAGGCTGGAGAAAACTATGATCCCTGCAACGAATGTCTGAATTTGTAGGAACAGGGAGATTCGTACGAACCTGTCGTTCATAAAAATATTTGTGACTGAGGTTTGACCCTAATGTGGATGCTTCTGTCCTCTGAAATGGCATGCATATGCAGACTGATACCTCATAGA
Source organism: Clarias batrachus (assembly GCA_003987875.1). Lineage (NCBI taxonomy): Eukaryota > Metazoa > Chordata > Actinopteri > Siluriformes > Clariidae > Clarias > Clarias batrachus. The sequence continues at coordinate 43,755 of QMIH01002124.1, forward strand.
ATGAGTTAATTCGATCACTCATGCATTTCAAATAATGAAAGCGATTTTAGATAAAACTAGGCTTAGGATTTTGCTCTGGAACATGGCAAGCAGTTAGTCATTAGTATTGAGGTCCAGAACAAGGAAGGAAGCAATATGTGCCCGCTTTAACTGTTTTAGTAACTATTTCTAGTACTCCTATGAAATCTCCATGCAGCATGTATGTTGCAAAAAAAGTCACATGAATTCTAATCTGCTTATTCTCATTTAAGTCACATGACTGCATATCAGATATGTATCTGATCTAGGACCACATATGAAAGTTTAGATTTGTGTATTCAGACAGCCCTAAAAACAAACTAGAGTAAAACATCAGAATTGAGTCACTTCAGGCTGGTAATATGAAAGTAGCCATAAATAGAGATTTTATATTTGGATACTGATGCTGAAGTACTGCCTGTTGGTTATATTGATAGTTGAGCTACACACACATAGTGAGGATTTAATAATAAAATGACTTGCTTAGATTTCATGACAAATCATAAAATTACCAAACCCATACAATTTTGTGCACCTTACCTATTATATCCTTTAACCCAAAACATTTTATCATATAAATGAATATTAACACTTATAAAAAAGGGGGAAAAAAGGCTTTTTAGATTCACCATTATTTTATACATTATAAAATAATATATGAAATGCTATAGCCATTTGAGAGCCAATTAAATTCATATCCTACAGGGTTTTCTTATATTTCTTTTTGGTATTTTTCAGCCTTGCAAAAATTGTTTGGATTGATGTGTAAAGCTCAAGGTGCCGGTCTACAGTATATTAAATTCTGAACTGGCTTAAGCTCTAGCTATCTTTATGTACCTGTTTGTCCACCTCACTGAATACCTCACTACCATAGTGAAGTTTACAGTATTTAGGAACTGCAACTCTTACCTCGTGTTTGTATAAAAATTTATAGGATTTTCTCCTCAAATTTACATAGGGTCTTACATTTCCTCACTCATACTGCGATGTCTAAAACACTGTGGCTGTAAAGGAATAAAACTTGCTTACACATGTTCAAACATATTGCAGTGCCTTTATTGGCTGCCGTATGACCCATGTTTCCATAACCAAATTAACCACAGTGAGGACAAACACAATATGTGTGAAGAAGACTGAATATAACCTCACACAATATTAAAATTCTATGTAAATAATGATGTCTCCTGTTTCCACAGGGCGTTATCAGTCTGTATTCACTGCTGATTTTATAATCCCAACAGGAACAGGAATGCTGCGTGATGTTGTTATATAGTTGTATTTAGGTTGCAACATCATTCACCCAAACCACAATATCGGGACAACACTGAGTTTAGAATAGAATGAATGACCCCAACATAATGTTCCAAAAACAACCTCTAAAAAACAACCTAAATATTTATTTACAGCATTTATACTGCTTAATGGACATTCAGAAATCCCTTATGGACAGTGTTCATGTTCAGTTTTCTCAGGGCATCATCCTGCTCAGGGCATTGGCTTAGTGGCAGAAAAGAAATGTACTTAAACACTAGTAAATGTTGTTAATAAATGTTGTTCTGAATTCATATTTGCAGCATTGTATTGGGGTCATACAGTAAGTTGATGATAACATGTAGTCCACATAATTTCATCAAACTAATGCAAAATAATAATAATAATAATAATAATAATAAACCTAGTACTAATGTTTTCCCAATGTCTGTAATGACAAAATTTCGACAACCAATTATTACTGCTTGGACACTTGCTCATAAACATTAATCTGAGAATGTAACGGTTTAATGTGTGTTCTTAAAATTAGGGGGAATCATAGGCATCATAGGTAAATTGCATCAAATTTTATGATAAATAAATAAATGTAGTTGGATTGGTATTTAGTATCTATCTTGTACATTTTTTAAATTCATTTTATGATTTGACAGAAAAGCATGAAATCTTACACACAAATCTACTTTTTAAGACTTCACGCTATATGCATCAGTCCCTGCTTTGAAATATCATTTTCTTTAATTATTCAGGACCCTCTCAGGACCCTTTCACCAGGATCAAGATCAATGCCAGTCGTAACGTGCTCTCAAACTTTTTTTCTGTTGCACAGCCACCCTCTCTAGTCTCTATGGGAAGAATCTCCAAATATGCATGAATTAATAAATTTGCTCTCACTCTCTCTCTCTCTCTGAAAATACCTGAGGAAAAAAGAGAACGACTGATGATATCAGCTAGAGGGAAAATGTGTTTCAACAGATGGAGCACAAAAGCTTATCTTAACATCCCGAGTGGAAACTGCACACTTAAACATTTCTGTTTTAATCGCAATTAAGCGTTAAGATTTCCTTGCTGTCTTATATGCTTACAGTTGATAGCCATGGTCCATTAATGAGCATTTTATGTTCTCCTACCTATGCTCTGTAAAGCATCTTTATAGACTCTAATCTGAGGTGATGTTAATTGGTGATTTTTGAGGCTGGTAACTCTAAACGAGCTTCTCTGTAGCACAGGTAAGCTTTGCACTTGCTTTCCTGGGATGGTCTTCATGAAAGCCAGTTTCATCATGGTGCTTGATGGGTTTTGCAAATACACTTGACAACACTGTTCTACTGAAGACCAGCTGACCCTCGTGACCCAACTGACTTGTTGTTGTTAGTTAATTGCCTATTGTCATATGTGTTATTTCATGGTTTTGAAAAAATCCAGTATTATTCTAGAATGTGGAAAATAAATCAAAATTTGTTTCCGAACTTTTGACTGCAGATATATCACAACAAAAAACATTCTTCAATCACTTCTATGTGGTAGTATCTTCATTCCTCTCATTCATTCATTTATTTAAACCTATTTTTACCTATATTCTGACATTAGAGATTCTGTTGTATTTAAAACATGGTTCAACCATGATATTACCTGTGGAATGACGTCCTAGTTTCAGCATTCTGAGAAACCTCATCAGTCGCAGGACCTGCACTACACGTCCCACATTCTCCAATTCTGTTGTCCCACCATGCAGACTCTCTACTGCTAGGGTGATATAGAAAGGCAGGATGGCCAGCAGGTCGATGATGTTCACAACACTCCTGATGAATTTACATTTGTCCTTTACACACATGAACCTGAGCACCAGCTCCCCTGTGAACCACACAATACAGATGTACTCAAGAATATCCAAGACAGGTGCACCAAGGATAGTAAAGTCCAGCGAGATCAGGGCCATGTTCACGATAGATATGATCACAAAGAACATAGACAACGTCCCATATGTTTTTGCTGCCTTGGACGAATCTGGCTTCTCCATGAGGTCCCAGAGATGCCGGCGAATATCCTCAAACAGTACTCCACTGAAGTCATCTTCTGCAGTATGTATTTCCACATCTTTTTCAAGATCTATGGATTCTTTCATCTCCTTCTTACGGTAGTATCTGTCCCTGCAACAGTGGTCTATGCGGAGCTCATCGATTCCCCAGTATTCGATTTCTTGCAGGAATGAGAAAACACAAAGTTCCTCTCTAACATGCAGACGGCCAGTCTTATAAAAGTTCATGATGTACTGGAAGGTTTGAGAATTGCGGTCAAAAAAGTATTCATTTTTAAGAAAGTCTGCATCGTCGCACAGGTCTAAAGCTGAATCTCTGGTGGAGAGTGCCAGCTTGCCCAGGCGTGTCTCCGGGTGAGAGGCCAGCAAATCCTGAGAGAGAATGTAGCGGCTTCCTCCAACATTAATGATGAAGAAGTCTAGCGGATTGTCAGCTAGTGCAGGCGGTTCACTGAAGAATACACTGGAATCCTGAGACAACACAGAGGCACTGTCCCCATGGAACTCTGCTGCACATGATGCATCACTAATCATAGTGCTTTGGAAAGTATATAGCCTTTGCAAACAGAAAATATATCAATTAAATGAATGAGATTAAACCATATTTATTGACTACAAATCTACAAATTATAGCTGTTGCTATGTGCTTAAGTGTATAACGATATGTAAGAACTTAATGTCTTGTATACATTTATTTGGTTTCCCTTTTTCCTTCTCATGTATAAAGACAAAGATAACGAGACTTTATTGTCATTGTAGTGAAATTTGTTTGGTAGCTCTCAGAGTCCATCAGTAATATGAAGTGTTAGAATAAACAAAAGATAGTTGCACATAAAGTATAATGACTATAACAATATATGCAATTGAATTTATGTACAGTTAACTTGCATCTTGGTGCAAACAGTGGCATGCAAACAAGATTGTCAGAAACAAGCAAATATTGCACAAGGTATTTCTACTACAACTAATAATAATAATAATAATAATACAATTCTGAATAAAGGAGAATAATTCTCTCAATGAGCACATCCCCTAAACAATTTCCTCCTCCTCCACAACTGAGTGATCACACATCACACACAGAAGGAGGGAACAAGCCCTTGGCAGTGCCCTACTTCTTCGAAGCTGCTCAATGAGATTTAAATATTTTAGCTGTCCTGCCTAATGAATTGCTCTAATGCTACTATTCTTGTAATCATTAATTCTCTTGGGTAACTTCCTCTTTATAATATTGTCATGATAGTAATTTTGAGACTTGCATTTTTAATCAGATCTCACGAAAAAGCATGAAAGATATATCCCATGCCACTGATTTAGACAAAAATTAAATACATACTAAAACAGAAGAAGAAATAGAAAAGTAGTATGATCCATTTTGCGGTACTATTTTAAATGTGGTTTCATATAACTCCATAAAGAATACGAAATATATAGTGTACCTGAGCATCTTATCAAGGTAAATGCTGTATAATCATTGATGGATTTCTGAAAACAATCAATAATAGTTCCTCAATTTATTTTTCCTTAACTTAAAGGTGATTTTGCTTAACTTAAAGGTGCAAATACTCATTTGAGGTCCATATATATAGTTGAGACAGATTGGCCATATTAAGGACATGTACTATGTAAAGAAACCACACTAGCAGTACCCATATAGAAGACTATGGCTGCACACAAGATTCAAAAGATAAATACGAAGATTAAAAAATTATTGTTTTGGTAGATCAAATTTGCAAATAATTAAAGTAATACTGTTTAGCCTACTTGGACAGACGTCGATGTGTTTGTTAAAGGTATGAAGATCACAAGTCATGCTCCTCTTTGCAGTTTCCTGTTGTGTCTGTTTGCTCATAATAATCCAGCGTGTAGAGCTGCAGCCCTGAAACAGCAGACCCGTGCCGCGCGCGCTCCCATCCACGCGCAGTTTAAAGCGCGAGAGCCCTTGATTGGTGATTCATGAACGAGTCATTCTGTATAAACGATTCCTCTACGAGTGTCAGACGAATCGATTCACGAGAACGAAGTTTCTTTTTTGTACTCTAAAACAAACTCAAGCTTGATAAAAAATAAAAAATAAATAAAAAAACACTGCAAAAATGGTAGCAAATACAGTGTTAAATATAGTCATCTATTATTTCCTATTATATTATTAATTATAACAATACAATTATTATGAGATTAGATTAAGATTGGGGAAGATGTTTCCAGAAGATTATTTATTTAGTGAAACACTACTTAGTGTTTGGATATGACTACAGCATTATCATGCATAAGAAAACCCAATTTGGAGGCACTGGAGAGGTAAAGTATACAGTGTATTTTTATTATTTTTTTAAGGGGCATATTTCCCCATGTTATCATATTAGGGCTATTTCAAGAAATATTTACTATCTTAAGTTTAACATTTTCTTATTCTATTGGCAGCAAATGTTTATTCTTTCTAGAAATTAATGCATAAAGTTCACGAAATGATCTGCAAATAGAACACAACTGTTTAAAATCTACAGTATGTTTAGCAAAATATGTCTAGAAATAGAAGTAGTATTTTTTTTATATGATTGTATTTTGTTTATCTTATAAAAGGAGATTTACATTTGAGTAAATTCAAGATATTTTAATTTGCTTAAATGTCTATTTTGTGCAGTGAACTGTACCTAATGAATGATTTCTGTGCTATAGACATATTATAACATTTCACTCCTATCGTTTCTTAATATTTGACATACTGTACATTCACGGCCACTTTACTGTCATGTACTTTTTCTTATTGGTTATTATATCAATTAGGCTTAGGGTTCTTTGGATAAATATTTTCCCTTACTTTCTACATTTTTGGGTACAGCATGAAATTGGGTTTACAATGGGGTTTAAAATGGGGTTTAAAAGTCAGAGAACACACTAAAATCTAGGATTTTTTGTCATTTAAAAATGAAAATAATCTTTTTTTTCAAATGTATTAAAATAGTTCAGATGAATATATTAAATGCGTAATATGTTGATTATGTAATATTCAAAATGCTGCACATAGACTTGGGGAGTATGTGCCAGCTTGAGAGCACACTATGATTAAAGCAAAAAGGGAACATACTGAATGCTAAGAAAGTCATGTAAATATTTCAAAGACTCTCCTTTGCCCTTATGTTGTTTTCAGCAACAAAATATGTAGTTAAAATCGTTGTATCTAGTTAGAAATTAGTGTAAATCATTTTTATTAATTATTATACACTTTTTGGATTAATCATAAAAGCAATCAAGAAGTTGAGGGTAACACTTAACATGTTAGTACCACCAGCATGTTTACTGTTAGGGTGTTCTCATTCTACCCCATCCAGCAATGGACAAAGACCACCATATAAACACTGCTGATATAACTATATTTGGCAGGAAACCAAGAGTGTCTTTTGTGAGGAGTAAGAGTAAATGATTCTTTAGCTCCATCTACTGTTTCTTTACAGGAATACTGATGTCACATAATTAGCAGCGGATTGGAACTGTAAGATCAATGTAGACTATTAAAGCAGGTGGGTATTTGATTTAAAAACAGGAAAACACAACTCCCCTGCTCTGAAGACCTTCTCAGCCGAGAGATTTTGCAAAGCATTGTGCTGACAATAGAGAGTTTCTCCATAAACATATCCCAAAATTGTCAGCACATAAACAAGAACATTAATATAAACCAAGATGTAAAGTTATAGAAGAAAATGTACAATTTCTGATCAATCAGATTTGAGTTGTCAACCACACTGTGGTATAAATTGCTAGTATTATATTGCTATTTCTTTAAAAAATAATACCATATTCACTTACCGCACACACATAAATAAATGCCTTGTCATGACACCCTTTAACAATGCAGCAGGTGCTTTTTTACTTGTTAGTCCTCGGTTTGTCATTTTTAACTCTGAGAATTTTGCTTTTTATGGTGTTTTATGGGCATCTGCTGGCATTTACAAATACACACATTTAAAGGCAATCAGCCTGTGTTGTAATTTTGAGTTCCCACCGCATGGAAAGTGTCATTGTGTGTTCAACAGTCAACCAAAATGCTCTAGACAGGGTGCCAATCTATCACAGGTCACACACACACACACACACACACACACACACACACACACACACACACACACTGAGCAATTTGGGAACACCAATTAACCTAATCTAGATGTAATTTTTGGGAGGAAACCTGAGCACCTGAAAGAACATGCAAACTCCACACACAAACCCAAGGTATAAATTTAACTCACAACCCTGAAGGTGCAAGACCACCATGCCATGCCAACCATGCAGTGTTGTTGTTGTTTTTGATTAAAGTATGCATTTTACTCTTACGTACATTACAGACCAAAAGTTTGGACACACCTTCTCATTCAAACAGGTTAAATTTTTATTATTGCAAGAAAAAGCAGCTAAGTGAAGACAAAAAAACGAGTGGCCATCATTACTTTAAGAAATGACAGCCAGTCAGTTCAAAAAATTGGGAAAACTTTGAAAGTGTCCCCAAGTGCCGTCACAAAAACCATCAAGCGCTACAAAGAAACTGGCTCACATGCGGACCGCGCCAGGAAAGGAAGACCAAGAGTCACCTCTGCTGCGGAGGATAAGTTCATCCGAGTCACCAGCCTCAGAAATCGGCGGTTAACAGCAGCTCAGATCAGAGAGCAGGTCAATGCCACACAGGGTTCTAGCAGCAGACACATCTCTAGAACAACTGTTAAGAGGAGACTGTGTGAATCAGGCCTTCATGGAAGAATATCTGCTAGGAAACCACTGCTAAGGACAGGCAACAAGCAGAAGAGACTTGTTTGGGCTAAAGAACACAATAAAGAAAACTCTTTGAATGAGAAGGTGTGTCCAAACTTTTGGTCTGTACTGTACAATATAACTAATATTACGATAAAAATATTATTTGTAACATTTCTAATAATTTTCCACATAATCGCACCTGCAAGAAATGGAAAATATTGACTACTGCACCTTTCATCCATTTCCTTTCTTTCTTTCTTTCTTTCTTTCTTTCTTTCTTTATTTATTTATTTTCCACTGGGCTATTTATATCATATTTACATTCCATTGCAGAGCCCTTATCCGCTCCCTATCCAGTGCACTCATAGCAGAGGCAGCTCCTTTTTTGAATTCGGCCTTTGTGTTTGTCCACAGTCCCGAGGTGGCCGGGTCACGTGATCACACGCCCACACTTTTCAAACGCCATGTTGCAGCGCTTCAGTTCAATTTGAGTGATTAACTCTTGCAGCCTGTCCAGGCTTACACTGTGAGTGTTTTGTTTTATTCCAGTTAACACAGCATAAATTCGACATAATTCCTGATTTAGAAATTACAATTGAAGTAATTCAGTTGCTGTTTTGTGATATATTTCCAGTCTGCCAAGAAAACTATCGTTTGTTTTGGTTAGGGCTTTGTGGGCGGGACTGTTAGTTAGCCACCTAGCTAGTTAGCTATGCTAAATGTTTGTAGTTGTCATTAAATTCGTGAATGTAGCTCCAGATTCATAGTGTAGGTGTAAAGGATAACGGGTAATGTCAATCTGTTCGCGTGCATCAGTTCGCGTTTTATTAACGTTACTAAACGCCATTTAGCAGCGCGTGCTGGTCAGTCAGTTACAGCGTCTCGCGCCAATTTTTTTTGAACTCTGAGACAGTTGGCTAAAGCTAGCTCCGGCGTCATAGCATTGTTTCGTGTGTGTGTGTGTTTGTGTACTCCGTGTTACGCGTGTTAGACACAGTTCATGTTAACAGTACGTAATAATTGTTCTGTAGTTGAAAAAAGTGTTCTTATCTTAATTTTAGCCAGGTTAAATAATTTCCTCCCGTAAGGTTAAATTCGCTGTGTGTAAAATCGAATCGACGACGAAGCTGTGCACTGCGCGGTCCGGGCTGGTGAAGGTGTCACTTTTAATCAGGTAGCATCACTTTCGATACACACGAGAATACTGTGGTTTTTAACCTTGCTGTCTCCCGGACATGCACTGTTCATTTTGGGTGTGGACCTAGTTAGTGGCTAATTTTTTGTTTACTTTATCACTGTTTCTGTAACAGGCCTGTCTCTGAGATGACTGACACCATGGAAGTTGAGATGGAGTCAGCTGCTACAAACGAAGCACATGGTGACATATCCAATAAAGAGGAGCAAGATGAATCAGGAGCACACAAACCCAAGAGCAGGATATGTATGTGATCCAGCAACATAATTTTTTTCTTAAAGATGAAACTTTCAGCTATGTTGTTTTCAGAGAGCCAAATTTATCTGCTCTATCATTCTTCGTAATGGATGGATGTACACTTGGCACAACGTGGTTAGAGTTTAAAAGTATTTTAGCAAATTTTCGAAAATTAATTAAATTCAAGTATTCCAGGGAGTCGTTTTTTCAGCGATCAGTCCTTGCAATATACCCCATTAACAAAAGACTGCAACTTCCTTTTATTTTCTTCATGCAATTTATATTTTTAACCCTTTGCATATTTTGATTATAGTTTTGAACTGCATCACAATATTTCCATTAGTTTTCTAATTTTCTTCTTGTTTATATACACATTGGCATCTCCCCCAGGAGTTCAATGAACAGGTAGTTGATAATTCATGTGCAGTTTTCTTCATTAGTTATTTTGAGAGTGATGGGTAGTTTGGATTCACTGGTTTAATTTTGAAATATAACTATATATAGCTAGCAAAATACAACAAAAGGATGCATTTTCATCACCAAAACCACATAAGAGTTGGAAATCACCAGGGGAAAGCTTGTACAATATTATGATACCTAGATGCCGATTCAGTTTATGTTGTCATTCTTTCTGCATCAAACTATAAGGTTCCCAATTTATTATTATTACTTACGATTTTGTTACCATTCTAAACATTTAGCAAATAATTTGTATGCCATAATGTCTGCCAGTGTGTAAATAGTTTAGACTGTGCCACCTGTAGGATTAATAGTCTGTGTAGCATACATGAGCTTTTTCCTCATCTCTAATGCTCATCTCTGCAATTGGCTGCTGATAGCACCAGATGAAATCTAATCTCTTGTTGGAGTATTTGGGTTTATTGTGCCAAACTTTATCAGGTCTTTGCTCAGGTCCTTTTTTATTAAGTCAAATAATTAATATATTATTAAGCCAGACTGATTAAAGGACCAGTAACTTGTATGCTTAACACACACTTTTTCTTTCCTGCTTTTAGTTCCAGGGGAAATCATTGAAGGCAAACGAGAGAAGAAGACAGTCCAGAGGCTTAATATGCAGATGGGTAAACCAAAAGAGAAGCTTAAAGTTGAGAGTATAGGCCATGGGGACAAATTGGGAGACATTGCTCGTGTTAATCATGCCATCGGAAAGCTCAAAGCCCCACAGCTGAAACCTCTTCACAAGATTATATATGATCGTCCAGGAGCAGTAAGCACTCTGAGAACTATATTCCTACATTATCATTCAGCAATGAGTAATGTCGCAGCTTTAAAAATAATGAATTTTTTTACAGGTATCTTCTCTAAGGAAACACCTTCGGTTGTTCAATGGATTTCCATTTGAAATCGACAGTGACCCTTACAACAAAAAGAAGGAAAAAGTGCTGAAGTAGTGAATCAAATCTTTTTGTATTAACACAATATGTATATATGTATTTTGCAATAATCTATGCAAGTTTATGAAATTATCTGAAGACCATTATTTATCTATTTATTTATTTATTATCTTGCAGGCTCCCTAAAATGCAACTCAGGACTATTTGTCAAATTCTTGATCTTGAGAGAAGTGGAACTCAGAGTGTTTTGGGTGATAGGATTATGCAGTTTCTTACAAACCCCACAAATTCAGGCAAGGTAAAAAAAAATGCATGTTGAATTTCTTTTTAAATTAGTGTGGATGTGTACATGTGTGTATTGTATGTATGTCTGCGCGCGTGTGTGTGTGTGTATTAAAAAAAATTAATTAATTGCCATTCTTTTTTTTTATTGATTAGTATAAACAAACATGAGTTTTTGTGGTTTTCTCTGTTTAGCCAGTAATCCTGAAAAAGAAAAAAAAGAAGAAAACACCAAAAGATGCCAAACGAGAGAAGAAAACTACATCTAAGAGCAAGCATCAACAAGTAGAAAGTGGAAAGTCTAAAGCAATCGTTACTGATTCCAGCAGTGATGAAGCTGAGGATGATGACGATGATGATGATAGAAGTAAAAATGAAGATGGAGAAAAGTCTGATGGTCATAAACATGAAGGCGATGAAAGTATTTCTGAAGAAGAGGAGGTGAAGAACATTGAATCGGATGAAGGTTCAGAAGATGACGAGGAAAAAGAGGTGGTTAAAAATGCAAGAGTTAAAGTTTTCAGAATTTTTTTTAACCTCTTCAGAAGATAAGTGGTAATGAAGGCAAATAAATTTCATGTTGAATCCAACAAAACAGAATGATTTCAGTATAAAGTAGTGTATCTGTTAGCACACATTCTGAGTTAAATGCTGATTTAGACAGTAACAATGCTCATTTTGTTGTGACTACAATTCTACCCAAAACAAGGATTGCCAACTATGATGTACAGTTTTATTGGCTGCATGAATATAGAATGTGAGGTCATTTGTAATATACTGCATAAGAATGTTTGTTATTTTTAAGCTATGCATTCATATCTCACACTGAGATCATGAATCTAGACATCTCAGAATAAAACATATTCAGGCATTTAATAAATTAACTTGTGTGTGTTTAATTTAGTCATTTTGTTGTCAATATTAATTATTTTCGTTTATTTACATGTGCATATCTTAATGCAGACCTCAAAGTCAAAGAAACCCAGTAGTAAAAAGAAACTCCCCACCAAGAAGGAACCAAAGAAGGCTGATGACTCTGATCAGGTTGTATCAGATGAAGATGATGAGTCTCCTGAAGACACGCCACCAAAAAAGGTTTGATGTGAATTTATTTGTACTGCAAATAAATCAGTTTTGTTAAGCCTAGATGTGTATGAATGGCTTTATTTAACATTTTTTAAGGCTAAAAGGAAACCAGCTACCCAGAAAAAAGTGAAGGCCATGCCTACTCCTAAAACAAAGAAAGCAGACAGCAGTAGCACCATGAAGAAAAATGCTTCAAGCAAGACTAAATGTAAGTTTTCCAGTTTATAACATGTATTATTTAATTTAAATAAGTATTGTTTTAGAATATGATAATTACCTTGTCAGTGCAAATTGAAAATTACCTTCAGCGGATTTCCAGTAATGCCAACCAAACCTGGCTCCAAGGCGTTCTCTTTGACCGCAAGGCTTAATGTAATGGTCAAAGGGTGGTGTACAACTTGGCATTAAACTCCCATGTGTTTCTTCCCTAAACTTGTGTAAAAATGTTGAAGCACACAATTGTGCTACAGGATGCATTTGTCTCTTGTGGCATTAGAATATTTCTCAAAATAAGGGGCCCAATCATGTAGCCGCGTGACGATGCCCTGTGCACGAAACCTCTGTGCTAGGCAAATTTGAAGTGGAATAACTCATGTCTTGCCCAGCAGCTGACTTTGTGTCAGATCATGCCCAACCTCGTGCTCTCATGGCTGAATGAGCAAAAATCCCCAAAGTCTAGAGATATCGTAGAATAGTGTTATGATGATAACAAACCAGTTGACTAAGCCAGGAATGGAATGTTTAAAAAGCACATATGGGTGTTTGTAGTCAGATGTTCACAAACCATATAGTGTACAATAAACTCTGCCTAATACAGTGGACCTTCAGCATCCGAACGCCCCTAACTACAATTATAGACAAAATAATTCGGCATGTATGTGAATGGATGTATAGGCCCAAGTCCTGTATACTGTGTGCATGTGGGGATGCAAGATTATTAAGTTTAATTATGGTTAAAAAACTCTGTTCTGTAATCCTGTCCAAATGTGAGTAATAAAATTTTCAACAACAATGGAGCATTGGATCCCGGCTTCCCTTTAAACATGGCCAGCTGATCTCCTTGCGTCACCGGGATTCCCCACGTGATTTGGAGAGAAAGTCTGAGAGTACAAATGCGGAACCAAAACAAATTATGTAATGCATCATATGAAAACAGATTATAAAGTATGCAGCGGCAAATAAAAATGATCGGCAACTTTATAAAAACCATTAAAATGCCTAATTAAAGTGGCTGTGCTTCATGTTATCAAGGAAGGCATCAAGAGGAAAACTGAGCCAATTTTAGATTTGTTTTTAAACCAGCCAGTGCCAGAATAATAAATTTAGTGAGGTCTAATTTCTATTTATTTAATATTTTACTTATTTAATCATTTACATGTATTTTCATGGGTTTTATATGCAAAAATATAATTTTAGTGCTGGAAATGGGTAATATTTTTGGGGTGGCTGTAATGCATTTACATTATTTCCTATGAGCGGGGGAAAAAAGTTGTTTTTGCAATATGAAATTTCACCTTAAGAATCCACCTCCGGAATGGATTAAATTTGAATGCTGCGATATCAGTAAATGTATTATTGACTTTATTTTATTATATTAAATATATTGTTATTATTTTTCAATTTAAATAAGTTAATTTTTAAATATGGTAAGTATTCTTTAATAAATACATTTTAAGAAACATAGAAACAATTATGCTGGTTGTTTTCTCTTGTTTAAAATTTCCCCACTGTAGAAAGAATAAATGTATAGCTTATCTTAAATGGACAAATTTTATTGCACATTTTAATAAACAAATTGTATAAATCTGGTGTTGTAGTAGTAGTAGTAGTAGTAATAATAATAATAATAATAATAAGGGCTTGGTCCTTCTTTTAACGTATGCACTACAGCACAATAAAAATATTTTGTGTATCCCAGGTTGTTATGATGCTGGGGCCAGAATGCAGGGTCAGCAAGGTTACAGCAACCCTGTAATGTTAGTTCTGGGGCCTTAAACCAGAGTAGTAACCAATGTCCTGTCACTGCCAAAATTGTAGTTTTTCTAGTAATTGAATACCATAAGAAAGCAAATGAGAGACAATGCTTACAAGGCATTACCCTACTCTTTTTAAAGCTTCTCATTGTCTTGTTTTCTGATGCATTTTTATTGTGGCAGTTAGAATCTAAATTACAGTATTGTCTTTAATTTCCTTTTACTTTAGTGAGGATTGAAAGCTCTGATGATGATGATGATGATGATGAGCCTCTAATTAAGATGATTAAAAAGCCACCAAGTGATGAACAGTTGAAATCAGCTGTCAAAGACCTCCTGAAAGATGCCAACCTGGCGGAAGTGACGATGAAGCAAATTTGTCAACAGGTGACCACTTAAAACTTTACCCTAAAACATGCTAAATATGTTTATACTAAAATATGTGATATGCTTAGTGATATTGTTGATGCTGTAGTTCTGTGATTCTCATGAAAAGTTGTGTGCTGCACTGACATTGCAGAAGAATGTTCAGAGATGCAGGTACATGTGAAATGTGACTTAAGTTGTTAATATCATATGCACTTTGACATAAGATTATTACTAGAAGTCAGTTTTCTCTAAACATGTTTAAAATATTTTTGTCGGGGGGTTGGGGGATCACATCTTCGCATCTTCCAGCTATCATCCCATATTTTGTCCTAGTATCATCTCTTCCTCACGTACGTAACCCACACAACTAGGGTCCCCATTATGTAAAAGGAAACATGATTCATCAGACCAGGACATAGACAGCATTAAATTATTCAGTAGTTTATAAAATAGTAGCTTGTTTGGGATTGAATAAGACAGGCTAATCTTAGATCCCCATGCCCATCAGTGAGCTTTGTAATGAGCAGCGACAGTCTGGAGTCCTTCCTTGATAATCTCCTACCGGCCGCACCAAATTTAGCGCCACCGCCCCTTCACAGGGCTGCTGAAGAAGAGGCACCATGCCAAGTGAACTCCCCAGAGTGACCAAAGAGCAGACAAACATTTGGGCACATGCTTGTCACAGGGGAATCCATAATAATAACACAGTAAAATATGTATGGTACTATAATATTTGTTATATGCTCTGCACAGCAGGGTGCCTTTTGGATTTGAATAAGCCAATACTGTATTAAGCAAATGCATAGCCTTCCATTGGGGCTAAATGCAGCTGGTACTGCTCGGTAATGTAAGAAAAAATTAACACAGAATTAAAAATATGTTCATGTTATGTGATTTAAGAGCCAGTGTTTATTATGAAAATTGATATGCAAATAATTCAGGGTGATTTAAAATAACATTGATGTCTGAAAATGTTGACCTGTAGCACATTTTATTATAGGGTTGTATTTAAAGTTTTTACATGTTTACATGTCCCTTTAGGTTTATGACCTTTATCCAGACTTTGACCTGACAGCCCGGAAAAACTTTATCAAGGATACAGTGAAAAGTGTGAGTACCAGTTTTACAGCATGACATTTTGGTGGTATAGCATGTGTATAACAATCAGAGCATGGGATTTATCTTATTCTGTTGATGTAGACATAATTGTTTTTGATTATTTTATACTTGTTCATATGTTTATGTATGACAGTGGTAAATTTTCCTCTTTTTTTTCAGTTAATATCCTAACAGGAGGAAGCCATTTTTTTAAGGAACAGTGTGCAGAGTTACAGAAGAGTGTGTATAATCATCCTATTTTCATAATTACAGTTTGTTACTTTTGTTTTTCTTTTTTTGTTTATTTGCAGAATTATCAAATGTTTGTGCATCTTTTTTGTATAGCTTTATATTTGAAAATACATTGATAATTTTCTATAACACATATACATTTATATAGAACATAATGTTTTAAATGTACTTTCCCCCAAAAATGTTTGTCTTAAATTTGATGTACATTTTTTATTTTTTTTTAATTATTGTTCGAGAACCATTTTTGATCTGAGAAAATTCAGTGCCAATTTTGTGCTTAATCATTGTACAGGTATTCTCTCTCACCCCCATCCCCCCGCCCCCCTCCCACGTTTTTGATCAAAATATGGTGTTTCTTTCTCTTCCTTCAAGCTTGTCCATTTTTATTTATTGCTTTTTCCAATTATATATTGTGCAGATGAAGAAATCAAGTTTACACAAATTTACCCTCACTTCAAATGTAGTTGATCATCTAGTTTTGAGTGCAAACTAGTCCAAATTTGTTAGGACTAATTAGCTTATTACCATCAATATACTTTCAAGCAAATTTCATGCTGAAATCATCATGTGTAAGAGCAGCAACATCTTGGCCTATATAATATATATTTAGTAATATTTTTTTTTAATAAGCAGAGACATTTCTAACAGTTTTGTGATTCCAAATGCTTTCAGCTGTGTAATGTACTACTTGTTTATTATTTGGAGAAGGGTAGATCTGGTTGATTTCTCTATAGTTTAAGAGACGTCTATGATGATTTCAGGATATTGATTTGGCTTGAAAGGTCATTTGAGGTAATTGTAAATTTGACTTCCTAACCTCATCCTTCAAGGTTTTATTTGTTTGTATTTGAGGTCATACTTGGATATGTTGGTCTTTCATTTATTTTGTTTGTTGTACTCTGTATTTTCTCTGCAGATTGTTTACAATTTTGTCTGACTTTGTGGTATGAACAGGCAAATAACTGCTCAAGTAACAAGGCACATCAGAGATGGAATGCTAGTGTTACACACACACACACACAACACACATCCCTTTTTCTTTCTTTTTAATAAACTGGTTTTATATTTAACAGAAGACATTTTCAGTAGCAAACTAACAAACAATTTGCTGACATGTACTTAATTAAGGTATGCACTTCTTTACTAAGTATGTGTAAAGAATTGTCATAATCAAGGAAATAAATTTTTTATTACCTGGAAACCATTGTTTGTGCTTGCATAAGAATGTTGTTTCTGGTGCTGCTCCAATAATGTTGATTCTAAAAGGTAATGATTACTTTAACTGTTATCTTACTAAATCATTACTCTAGCCATTATCTGTAAGTTCAGCCAGTGGAACTTACTGCACAAATTAATAAATGCCATGCTTCTTCATAGTTGGTACCTTGGGTATTACATCTCTTGTACCCTTGAAGTGAATCATTCACCTGGACATGATGTAACGTATAGTCAAAATAATAGAGTCCGTATAATTTAAAGGGCATAACTGGCATTACACATCTATGTAAAATGTCAATTAATTAATTGATTAATTATTAAACAGTTGTCTGTTTTTAAACAACCAATATCTGATCATGAAGGTCAATGTATGTATAGTTACTGTGCAAATCGATATTTATACAGTTGAATAATTTCTGTAAGGAACCTTAATTGGAAAAGGCCTAACGTTTACATTTTGGGCAGTGTATGTAAATGGATTCATTGCTATAGTAGTCTTTTTAAAACACTGGTGTGTCACATTTTAGAATGCATTTGGCAAATACCATTTACACATATGAGCAGTTGAGGCTTAAGATTCTTGGTCAAGGGTTCAACTATGGCAGCTTGGCCATGCTGAGATTTAAACTCTTCCTTGAGTAGTCCATCATCTTAACCAACAGTCTGGTTATTAAATGAATGGCAGCCCATCCAGTTTGTTCAAAATTAACTGCAGCCTTAACACAATTCAAGCAAATGTTCAGATATGGGCCATCACACACATCCTACTACTGTGCTTGTGAAAAAGAAGTCCCTTTGTGCTATTCATCAGGAGGAAGGTAAGCAATGTTTAAAAGGCAGCATATGTGGCTGTAGCTGGCAATTTACAGGCAAGAATTTGTTCTGTAGGCTAATATTGCATGCATTTTTAGAGGAACCTCTTACTAGGCATTTGAAAGTCAACAACATTCAGGACAACTGGATCGTTTAGCGGCACAGTTTGAGCAGTTGATTTGTGTCTATTCAGACACAAGATTGTTATTGAGGTCAGCCACTGATGTTTGGTGACAGGGTGCAGCCATCATTCCAGTTCATCCCAAATATTTTCAGCACGGTTGAGGTCTTCTGGGGAAGAACCACATATGGGCATGATGTGATCGGAATACATGAAATCCACTAGCTGTAAATGTCTAAAACATGCTTACTTAATATTGCAACTTTCTAAATTGTCAATACAAATGAAAGAAAATAAGGTAATTGCGATTTGTCTAGCACTGACAAACATACAAGTATTTTCTTGTCTTGTCCCTGATTAAAGTAAAAACTGCTGTACTTAAACATGATGAGCTTGTAAAATGTGTATGCATTAAAAGAAGGATGAGGTCTTGAGAAAAAAAAGCATTTGCTATATTGAGAGAAATTAGTTATTAAGATAAATATCAAAATAACTGCATGGGAAAATTTGTAGTACATTGTAGGTTAACCTATTATTATTACATCTTCCAGTCGTTTTTTTTCCGGTACATTTTAGGGGTAGTATGGAATTCAATTTGTGCCCAAAGTCTTAACATTCGTCAATTGAGTCTCCAGTCTTCTCCAGAGAGAACTGCTGGGTGCAGGTGTTCATTCTAAGCCACACCTGACAGTGTACAGAAAGATTCAGGTGGAGCACTTACTTGATTGACGTGAACCTGCCCCTACACCTTCCTATTTTTGGATAAGACAGTTGACACCCCGTTGTAATGGAATCTAACTAGCCTGGAATCGAGCACTGTGTGAAAGAAAAAGCAAGCAAAATTATCGCTCATATTCAAACCAGCCAGTGCGTATCTCGTGACGTCATGACGTAGGAGAGGCGTCAGTTCATGTACGGAAATACATTGAACGGCCTGTTCATTATTATATACTCTGATCAGTGCAATGGGCAGTTTATGCCTAGCAAATAGTCGTTGTTTTGTTCGTCAGATTTTTCCGGGCCTTCCAAGCATGCTGAGCCGCCAGTACTGCATGAATATTTCCGCCGGGCTGCTGCGGACGCAGAGCTTTATCGACGGCCGCTGGGTATCGGCCTCCTCCACCTTCCCCGTGCTGGACCCGGCTACTGGACAGGAGCTGGCACAGGTCTCAGACTGCGGACCTCAGCAGGCTCAGGACGCTATTAACGCCGCGTACAAAGCATTTCATTCGTGGAAGGCTCAAACTGCAAAGGTACTTTAATACGTCCAGTATGGATTTTTATTATTTTTGCACGGGAGGTTTCAGACATTAGTATCAGTTTTGCTTCAGAAATTGAAGTTCAAAACTGACTGAGCAGTGCAAAGCTATTCTAAGCGCGGACACTGTACTGGATGGTTTACGTGCAAAGTTATTTATGGCTACAAAAGTGTATGAGTATCATGTATGTGTATCATTTCCGGTTAGGTCCAGCCGGAATAAAAGGCGACTCTGCAAACGTTTTGTTTTGTTTCACGGAGGCTCTCTGGTGATATTGAGGGAAGAATATTCAGTGGCCCTGGGAACAAAATAGTATAATGCTTGTCCACAAGTTAATAACCTCATGGCATTTAGCCTCTTGTAAGCAACAAATGTAAATTGATTTAAACTTTTATCATAGATGGATGGTATTTAAATATTTATTTATTTACTTACTTACATTATACTGTTTAATTCCTAAGCTTTAGTAAGTCATGGCCACAACATAGTATTTCACCCCCCCCTCTTAAAAAAATTCACCAGATGGGTTTTTTTTCTCTCTATAAAAGCTCATAAAACTTGTGATAATCTTGACTTGCTGTTGTCAGTTGGAATCACCAGTAACTGTCCGAAAATACTCATTTACAACCCTTAACCTGCAAAGTCAAACCAGCCTGTATTATGAGTGGCCCTAATTATATTCTAAATTAACATTGCTCTGTCACACACATGCAAGGCTCAAGGCTGACGAAACCTGGCTAAACATTTAAAGGAGTTCATGCAATATTTTGGCTGAATTAATATCCTTGAACTGGGGGAAAAGTTTCAGCCGCCACTTTTTTTTTTTTTTACATTCTTTTACTTATATTGTTTTTGTCGTAACTAGACTGCAACTTAGAATAATCTAGTTTGAAAGTTAGTGGTAGTTTAACAGGGTGCAATGAAAAGCCCCTAGGCAGTGCACACATGAGCACACACTTTGCTTATATTTCTCAGCCAAATGGTTGAATAAGATCTGGGGAAAATATTTATTCAGTTATGAATTGCACTTTTGTTGTGTGGCCATTTATGTATCGCGACATCGATTCCAAAGTTGATTTAAAAAAAATAGATCTATATTTTTACATACGTAATAGACCTGCATCTGTCGACTATCCAGTGACCGGAATTAGCTGGGTTTCAGTTTGTTGGCAATGACAGATCAGCCTTAGATTTTACCAATAACACAAGCTTCTAACTGGTGCAACAGAAATACATTTTTATGGTGTTACTGTATCAAAACTTGCCTGCATTAAAAAGCCTCCAATCAGCCTCAAAAAACTATTTTTTAAAGACTTGTGGTATTAAAATTGTAACAAACTTGGAAGAAAAAAGTCAAATCAGGATATTTATAATAAAATAGTAATACTTTCAGAATATTAATAGAAATCGAATCAGCATCTGGGTATCGTAATAATGTTTTGCGTTAGTATTGCGTGATCACTGGTGAGTCCCATCATGTGAGTTATTAATGGAGAAGAGAAAATATTTAACTTGAAGTGGGCAAAATGTAAAATCATGGGTGTAAAATGACTCCGTGTTCTACTTTTATAGCGTGATGTATTGAAGTCTCATTTGAATGAATATTTTTTTCTGTTGGCTTACCTTATCTCTCATTTTCCTGAAAAAAAAATATATCCATGTTCTCACAGATGTAGGTTTGATAACTTACTTGATCTCTGCTTGTATGCACATTTCAGGAAAGAAGCCTTCTCCTACGGAGGTGGTTTGATTTGCTCAATCAAAACAAGGAGGATCTGGCAAAGCTCATTACAGCAGAGTGTGTGAGTTGCATTGGAGTACTTGAGCGTTGGGGGATAAAATCGATGGGGTGCACAATTCAGGGATACTTTATGGTGTCTATCTTCATATTTTTCTTGCCATTTTAAACAGTGCATTTTTTTATGGGACTCCTGGCCAGCGCTTTTATGGAACAGTTAGTGTCCCGGTGTACTATCATGCTATTTGAAGTCGTACAGATTTTTCATTCTGAACCATATGGTTCTCAAGCTAGAAAATCTTTATAGTGGTGGAAACCATAACCCACCTTTTAAAAAATTTATGCATGTTGTGTACAATTACATTAATAGATACAATATAATTATGAATGCTAAACCGTAGTACCATCAACCGAAGAAACTGTGGTATTTTTAATATAATGTGATTATAGTATTATTAAAGCACAATCTATTAATTTAATAATCATAACATTAATAGTTATCGGAAATAAAATTCTACTGTTATGACGGATTCCCCCCTGGGAACATCTTGTCAGAGCTACCCTTCACTTCTCATCCTACAGGTGTCCAGCACTATGTCCCTCTGCTCAGAGAGTAGCTAGTAAACCCGTACTTTTTCTTTCCTCTTATTTAGCAAGGCCTGTACCGGTGAGATACTAGATCCCTTCTTCTAGGGATTCCTGGTCAATGGCAGTACAGTTTAACATAAAAGACGTATTAGAACACATGCAACACATAAAAACAACATGTGTATATCTGCCATTAACAGCAATTTCCATAATGATTTTCACTTCAAAGCAAGAATTATGTAAAGCAGCAGTATGTTTTCTTCAAGGCTATTTGTAAGACTTTTGAAGGTATTGAAAGAAGTTTTGCATCTTGCTTCATGCCAAGGTGCATTAAAAGAAATGATGGGGTATAACGGTTAAGTTTTTGTGATCACTTTTAGTTTAAGCATAAGTTAGTTTAGCCTTGTTTGTAACATATTTAACACGTTGTTGAACCTAGACCTGACAACAGAAGCACCCCTAGATTTAGTGTTAATGTATTATAAAAGTAATTTTTTTTTTTTTTTTCTTTAAGATCAAGATACTGTAGTGATGCCTATTTATCTATTATTGACGTGTTCTGGTAAAATAAATGGCAATCTTTTGTATTATGAATTTCTAGGGCAAGCCCATGAAGGAGTCTCTCACTGAAATCGCATACTCTGCATCTTTTCTTGAGTGGTTCTCTGAGGAAGCCCGCCGTGTCTATGGGGACGTTGTTGCACCTGCAGCCAAGGACCGTAAGATATTGCTGCTCAAACAGCCAGTGGGTGTGGCCTCTATAATCACCCCAGTGAGTAGCTCATCTCACAGCTTTTTTTAATTAGCTGTGGAAGGTTTAACATATCACTTATTAGTTTATCATTTTGACAATCTTACATCCCCCTTTTTTCTACTTGCAGTGGAACTTCCCCAGTGCCATGATCACCAGAAAGGTGGGAGCAGCCCTGGCAGCTGGCTGTACAGTAGTGGTGAAGCCTGCTGAAGATACACCCCTTTCTGCTTTAGCACTTGCTGAGGTTAGGTCTGCTGTTCTATACAAGTTGTTGTTTTGTATTGTGCCAACATCAATTAAACTTGACTTTACTTGTGTAGCTAGCAGTGCAGGCTGGAATCCCTCCTGGTGTGTTTAATGTGGTACCCTGCTCCAGGGAGAAGACCCCTGCTGTGGGTGAAATCCTCTGCACTGACCCTCTGGTGGCCAAAGTCTCATTCACCGGCTCCACAGCCACCGGCAAGGTATTTGCACATATTTACACAGCTGTAGGTACGACAAATGATACGATAACAGGATATTCACACTAGTAAGCTACAAAACAAATCACCATTTCAAATCACAGTGGTTCAGGGAATTTGAAAGCCACACAAGAAATTCAAATTTTATTTGTCACATACACATTTAAAAAATTAATAGTAGTAGTATTTAAAATTAAACATGATGCCTATAAAATAAATTTCCTGTTAACTGTTATTTATTGAACTGAATGCAGATACTGCTGAAGCATGCTGCCGAAACTGTCAAGAGGGTGTCAATGGAGTTGGGTGGACATGCTCCCTTCATTGTCTTTGATAGTGCTGATGTGGACAAAGCTGTAGCCGGGGCAATGGCCTCCAAATTTAGAAATTCTGGCCAAGTAAGGCACAAACTCTGAAGAAAAATAACCATTTTAATACTTTAATTGCCTTACCTTAACACCCTTTATGTGTGATATTTACTCCTGTTCTGTGCTCTGTGCTACAGACCTGTGTGTGCTCCAACCGCTTTCTGGTGCAGAGTAGGATCTACGATGAGTTTATGGAGAAGCTGGGGAAGGCCATGGATGCAGAGCTGCGAACAGGCCATGGATTTGATCCCACAAGCACTCAGGGGCCCTTGATCAATGTCCGTGCTGCTGAGAAGGTACTTTCCACATCATGGGTCTTAACCTGCATACTGTTTTCTCTTGGCGTTTTTAGATATATTGGAAAAGTGCCATTTTAGGTGAATTCTTCATTTCTAATCAGTTCACTGCAAACCAATTTTCTTGGTGAACCGATTAGATCTGGGCCCTGTCGGATTGCTGTATATAAAGGCTATTGACTATTGATTTAGAACTAATGAGCAAGCCAGAGGCATAAGGACTTAGGAAAATCTCCCAGAGACTCGTGTATCGATTTCAGCATGGATAGTTAATTGTTAAGGATATGCAACAGACGTGCTTCATATAATTCTTGATATGCTAGTTTTGTTAGTATATGGTAACACTTTATAATAACTGCACACTATGAAGCATTAGTTAAGCATGACTTAAGACTTAGTTCATCATGTAGAAAGCATCGCTTCCACATTA
>QMIH01002124.1:67901-85833 GCA_003987875.1 Clarias batrachus
TCATTTACAAAGTGTAAGTAAATAACTAATAAAATATTTAAATGTACACCTAATTGTTTAGACATACACATACTGTGTTAACAAATGCTTTATAAACGCATATCCCTGATATAAATCATGATTTATTCACGTAGTTAAAAATCATTTGGTACTTGCTAGTTAACTATTGTTGTGAGCTAATCTAAAGTGAGGACTATTTATGTTTTGTAAAGCATTTACAAAGGAGATTTAAAGGCTCAGTTATAGTCTCAGCTGAAAAAAAGAAACAGCACAGATTGATACAGAACATACAAATATTTATTACAAAGAATGTAACTTCAACTTAATACTTGATATAAAATAGAATAATTAAACTCTGCATTCCCATATAAACATCGACAAAAATTAACAAAATACACTACCAAATGGTGTAAAAAATTTTTAGCAGTTTCATTTTTTGAAGCCACTTGATCAGCTTCGGAGTGTTTTTGACAGAGTTGCACTCATTAATAATCTTCTTTAGCTCATTTAAAAATAATAATAATTGCTGTAGAAGGCTTGAATTTATACTGACGTCCAGGAAGTTTGTGAGTTGGTGGGCGGGAGAAATCGCGCTCCCGCTTTCATACGCAATCAATGTTGGACAACGTTTACCTCGCTTACGCTTTTAAACGTCATCGGCGGACTGAAGGAATACAAAAGTCGTGCATTTATGCCACGGAGAACCCTGAGCAAAGGCGAAAAGGCGTCCGGATCCAGGCCAAGAGGAATGCCAACTTGAACGCGGAAACACTGGATGACACGGCCGTCAGTGGCACTAGCGGTGAGTACAGTATGATGTTTGTGTGGTATGAATTATGGATGATGGTTAGCATAAGGTCCTAAGGTCGGGGGCGCGCAGAGGGGCGGGAGCGCGCCGCGCTGCATGCCTTCTCCTTCATGTTAACAGGTGACTTGTGTAATGATGATTTTAATTCTCTTTATGTACAGGGGCGGGGCGGAATGAAAGTTTGTTGGACACTATAACTGCATGATTACTTAATTCTGAAAGACGTTACAGCAAATTACATCAACTACTTTAAGAGAAATATTCTTTGGTTAGCTGAAGTACTTTAAAGAAAAACAAAACTAATTAATCTGCTCTGAACTTTTGTAGATTTTGTAGAATGTATCATACTGTACTGTAGATTTTAAAAAAAAACAATGCTTCAGTCAAATAATGAACGTGAATATTAAAACCAAATGCTAATATATATTTTTTAATTACAGCTCAAAACCCACAGCAACTTGTGGCCCGATACAAGAAAATTCTTCGGCACTTTAGTAAAGGGACCATGTCAGCTGCTTTCAAGCACGTTGGGGTGGACCGGAACACAGTGGTGATCACTGCTCCAATAGCAGAGCTGTACATCGCCGCACCTGTCAAGTATCAGGAACTCCTTAAAAAACCACAGCAGTCAAGTTAAACTTGGTGTGTTTGCCACACAGTGTGGTGCTGCAATTCGGGAGGATCCAGCTAGGGAAGACACCATCAAAACCTTTAAGGCTTCTGGAAAGCTGCTGCCTTTAAAGAAAAAAAGTGAACTGAGTTCACATTAACATTGTACAATGAGTAAAAACTCATCCACTATATGCACTACTGTTCTCTAATGTTTCAAAGTTGGTATTCAGGTTTTTGAATTTAATTTGACTATATTATTGTTTTATTTATACAGATTCTATTTGTTGTATTTTGGCACTTCTGTGAACCAGAGTTGGAACTGGACTATTTTTTTATTTCGCATTACTCACATTTTATAGAATAATATTTTTTATATCAGATTGCTGACCTTTATTTAAATTTTATTCTAGAGTTTTTGGAASTTTACAGTTTTGCAATCTTTTAGACTCATGGTTTGCATTGAATTCTTACTCAAGTTAACCGTTGCAAGAAACCTTTTTTCAAAGTTAAACATCATATATTTTTGATCATTTGTTAAGTATATTTGTTTTTAATTTAACTCTTGAGTTTGAAATGTAGATTTGACTTGGATTTTGCCAATCTGAAAGATTTTATGTGGAATTWTTGTTGCACTTTTTTATGACCATGTTTACTTTTGCAAGAAACATTTTTACTATGTTAACATTTTTTTGCTATTTTTAATTTGGTAATTTTTTTATATGATATAGAGTTTAATTATTCTATTTTATATCAAGTATTAAGTTGAAGTTACATTCTTTGTAATAAATATTTGTATGTTCTGTATCAATCTGTGCTGTTTCCTTTTTTCATCTGAGACTATAAMTGAGCCTTTAAATCTCCTTTGTAAATGCTTTACAAAACATAAATAGTCCTCACTTTAGATTAGCTCACAACAATAGTTAACTAGCAAGTACCAAATGATTTTTAACTACGTGAATAAATCATGATTTATATCAGGGATATGCGTTTATAAAGCATTTGTTAACACAGTATGTGTATGTCTAAACAATTAGGTGTACATAGGTGTACATTAGTTTATTAGTTATTTACTTACACTTTGTAAATGACCACTCACAACCTCTCAATAACTGGTTTATATGTAATTTAATACTTCTTTGAAAAATATGAATTGATCATTAATAAAGCATTGTAAATGCAATTATCAAAGACGTTATAGACATGCATTGTGATCAGTACTAAAGCAATTATAAAGTGGTTGCTAATGCCAATTAATGTGGAAGCGATTTTTAACTAATGCTTCATAGTGTGCAGTTATTATAATGTGGAAGCGATGCTTTCTACATGATGAACTAAGTCTTAAGTCATGCTTAACTAATGCTTCATAGTGTGCAGTTATTATAAAGTGTTAGCGACACGAATATACCTTACCTCTAAACACGTAGATGAATTGCAATGAACATACTGTGAGAACTAAATAAAACAGCAGCAGCTCTTAATTCGCTTTAAGAGCAGTAAGGTAAATGCCAGTAACATGGAGTATTATTATTATTATTTATTTATTTACTTATTTATTTCTTTATTTTCTCTCAGGTTGAGCATCAGATCGTGGATGCTGTCTCACAAGGGGCTGTTGTGGTGAAAGGTGGGAAGAGACTTGAGGGTTCCTTCATGCAGCCCACACTGCTGTCCAATGTCACAACTGACATGCTGTGTATGCGAGAGGAGACCTTTGGTCCCCTGATACCTGTTCTCAAGTAAGTTAATGTCTCCTCCTATTGATAATCAATAGGCCTTGATTTAGTTTTTATTTCAGAAGCTCTGACTAGTTTTGGCTGCCAGGTTTATATTAATCTATTTATTTTAAAATATTATCATTTGTAATATTACACAATTATGTGGCATATGCAACACGAAAATGTAATGATTTATATGTTGAAGCTTTTTGTCTGGAGATATTTATTGAGCATTCATGGAAGACATGAAGTGAATCTACACATAAGGGCTTTATGGTTTGTCTGCAACATGACAAACTGCAGTTACTTTGTCCTACTAACATCTAGAGAAGAACATATGGACTTTGCACAGTAAAGGTGGCACGGGGTTTGGTGTTGTATTTAACATCACAGAACCAGTTTGAATTTCACAATAGCTAATAGAACATGGTCGAGGTCATGAGCTTGATGTTGATGCAATACTTGTTTAGATTCAACACAGAAGAGGAGGCTCTTCGCATTTCTAACGCATCATCGGTTGGATTAGCAGGTTTGTCGTTATCTTCATGAGTAAACTCTATCTTTATTTGAAATATAAACCATGGTACTCTCATCATATATCGCAACCATGTGTTTATGTCTATGAATAATGCTTGTGATGGCTATTACCAACCAAGTTCTTTCTCTTCAGGCTACTTTTACTCTCAGGACCTGAGTCAGATCTGGCGGGTGGCTGAGCAGCTGGAGGTGGGAATGGTTGGGGTAAACGAGGCTCTTATGTCCACACCAGAAGCTGCATTTGGTGGGGTTAAACAATCAGGCCTGGGAAGAGAGGGCTCTAAGTACGGCATTGATGAGTACCTGGACATAAAGTACATGTGTATTGGTGGGCTTAAGATCTAAGCATGATTCTACTATCTCTTTCTTTTTTTCTTGTTGAATAAAACCAAGAAATAATGAAACCACATTAATTAGAGCACTGTGAATCAAACTGAATCTTTTAGGGACTGATACTTTTCAAGTGAAAAGCACATTTTTGAAAGAGAAAAATCATTAAGCCAGAAAGGAAAGTATGCTATAAATTTTTTTTGTATGTATCGTCATGATCATTCTTATCATTCTTAATATTATCTGGTGCGAGCTAGCAAATAGATGTTTTTTATTTTTTTTTAAAATACTTTGACCACCTAATACTCAAACTACGTCTCTGTCTGAAAAAATGTATAATACACTGTTGGGGAAACAAATTAGAAGTGTTAAATGCACGATATGAGTAAATGGTGTTTCTGCCATTGTAAGCTAATAGTCTTGTGAATAGTTATTGTATTAAGGAATTTATTTTTGTAAAAATGTTTACTACCATTAATTAAAAAAAGCTGACAAGGCATGGACTAAGAAAAATATATAGTGTTGTTTTCAAAGTGCCATGAATCTGTGAACCATTTGTTATTTTTGTTTTAATATCTGAAGAATTATTTTTTGCCCATTTCGGTGTACATTTTTGTCATATATAGTGGAACCTTGGATTACGAGCATAATTCGTTACGGCAGTGGGCTCGTGTTCCAAAACACTCGTAAACCGAATCATCATTTCCCATAAGATGCTGGTGCATCAAATTATTCGTTCCACAGCCATAAAAAATAAATACATAAAAATAATTAATACAATCTATAAAATGAAAATAAAACAAATTAATCTGCACTTTACCTTTAAAAAAAAGTACAAATAAATCCCGACAGATAAGTGTTTCCGTTGGTGTGCATACTAAGGGAATCACTGCTGTAAAGTAAAAAATAAATAAAAACAAAACAAATGAACCAGCACCTTACCATTGAAAAGAATCGCGACAGAGCAGAGTTTCAGCGTGTTTGTGAAGCCGGGGAGGGGGTGAAAAGGCGAGAGAGCATCTGTGCGTGTGTAAGGGTGTGTGTGTCGATGTCAAATTACGCTTGGACACACATAAGAGACTAAAAGAAAGAGGGAGATGATTATACAAGTAAGAGACGAGCAGAGTTTCTGTGTGTTTGCGAAGCCGTTGGGGGGGGGGGTGAAAAGGTTAGAGTGCGCCGCTCGGTGTCAAAATAAGAGTCGCATGCGTGATACATGATACTCGGCGCTCGTAAACTAATACTTGCTCGGTTTCCTATTAAAAATCTTTGCTCGGTTTGCAGAACACTCGTAAACCACGTTACTCGCAATCCGAGGTTCCGCTGTATTAATATATCTTTACATGTTTTCTATGAAGTAACAAAAAAAATGCAAATAAACCAGATTTTAACTCATTATGGTGCCCTGTGAACTTACTCTGATGCATGCTTGCTTTAATGATGAGCAAAGGCTTGATATAAATCAGGTTTTTTTAATGGAGTTGATCTTAAAATTAGATTTATTGGGTTTATGTACAGTATTTAGAGCAGCTGCTTTCACCATAGTCTAAATCAGGGGTGTCCAAATCCAGTCCTGGAGGGCCAGTGTCCAACACAGTTTGGTGCTTCTTCTTCTCAAACACTGCTGATTTAACTAACCTGTTTTCTAGGTTCAGTGGGTGTGTTTAGGTGTTGGTGAATTACAAACTGTGCTGGTCACTGGCCCTCCAGGACTGGATTTGGACACCCCTGGTCTAAATCATTGGATTCATTATAATTATTCTTCAAATAAAAATATTTAATGGCATCACCTGAAACATAGAAGCATAGGTTATAGATGCTTGAGAGGCAACTGTTTGCCTAGGTACTACTGATTTACAGTTACCGACCCATCTAAACTGACATCACAAAGCAATGGTTGGCTGCAGTGACCTATGACTTCATGCTCATTACACTGACCGGCACCTCAACCTCTGGCAACCCACAGACTCACCCAATCATTTAATACAGGTGATTTGGAAAAATCCAATCAGCCTGAACTGCATGTCTTTGGACTGTCAGAGGAAACTTATCAATCAAGCATGGGAGGCAAAAATCAACGTACACAAACCAGAGGTGAGAGTCCATCCGCCATTCCCTGGAGATTTGAAGTGGCAGCGCTAACCACCAATTAACCGGCCACTTGTGCTGCCACTACTGCTATATGAAAAGGAAATTAATGGAAATGACAAGGTGGGGATTTAAGAAAGGATTTCCGTGGGTTTTGGCTCCTGGGTCCTGAAATATGTGGTTAAAAGACAGTGACCTGATAGAGAAATATTCCAAGGAGGTAATTTGGTGAGAAATAGATAAATTAGTTTGACAGCAAAGGGATGCTGTTCAACATTAAACCATGCAATAAAATCCCTAAAAATCATTTGTTGCTTTTGGTGTTTCCCCACTGGTATTAAATTAAGCAAACATGAAATGATGATTAATCTGCAATCAGCAAATAATAGTCTTTGCATAATGACAAAGACTATTTACATTCAAACATCTGTGCTCTTTAGAAACGTCATAACAGTGAAAACATTCAGCAAGTCTCTGTAAGATTCTAAAGTAGCCCTGTGCAATGCAGTTCTCTTCGGAGAAAAGAAAAGTCTCAGCCTTCCACGGGCCGCAGACTGTACGTGTCTCCATTCATCATGGCACCGTTACTGCGGTTTCTGGCCCTGTCCGTCCTCTCGTAACTGAAGATAGTGTCCTGCTCGCTATCAATTTCAGACTCTGACATCATCAGGCTGGAGTTGTGCTCTGTGCTCCTGTGCTTGATATCTGAAAAAGTAAAGATCAGCGCATTGTTAAAAACTAATTCTATCTTTGAAACGAAATAACCAACCCCAAACTTAGTGACATACTGTATTTTGGCTGTAATTCCATTCTCTCCTGTTCATCCATATTGTCCAGTATTGTGTATTTGGTTTTCTTTCTTACTTTTGTGCGCCTGCTCCTGGAGAGGCCAAAACAACAACAACAGACAACAACAGATATGATTTACTTAGACACAGGAATTTAGCCAACTAAGAAAAAAACTACATTAAAACATTTACTCTTATATAAAAAGTTAGGAATGAGATCAGAGTGACCTTTTACACCAGGCCCAGCTTGACGACACCAGAAAAATGATCACCACCACACAGCAGACCGTGACATACAGAACACTCCAATCTGGAGCAAAATAAAGCCATGATCATTTCAATCCATATCACACTACTGTAAATTTACATTTATATTACTCAACAGAACTGCTATTTTTGTACTCATTGTTTGCCTTGTTGTCATTAATGGAGCTTCTTTGAATTTGATTTAAATCACAGTGATTTCTTACCACAGTTGCTCTCATCATCAAGGAAGTACCTAAAGGGGTTCTCCATCCACAGAGGATCACAGGAACAACTTCGGGTGACAGGGTCACATTGACCATGACCAGAACAGAGCAGCAAACACACTGCACAATGTAAATCATAGTGAAAATAAATATATTTGTGTGGCTATGACTAGTTTGGGGTGAGAATGAGTTATATAGGAGTGAATGGTTTGCTCTGTGCTACTCACTGACTGTGTCCACTCTGAGAACTTTAAAGAGCAGATAATCTGTTTTCTCCTTCAGAAGCTGGTACTTCAGAAGACGAGCCAGTTTTGGGCCGGGAATGATTCCATCAGGGCCCTGCACTGAGAACCTAAAAACGGTGCTGTTCACATGCACACACTCAAATTACTCAAATGTAGGCTTCATTACAGCACGTCTTTAGAGTCATTTTTAAGGAAAGTGCTGCGACAGTTGTCTCATTTTCATATTTTCCTGTTGCCAAGCAACAGCATTCTAACACTGATCACTGAACCAGCAAGTGCATTTTATGTTCACACTCTCACATGGGAAAAAAAGCACAAGTTCCAATACAAACACACCAATTTACTCTAAACATACAGTATACGAATACGAACATGCAGAATTTCGAAAACATAAAACATTGTACCTGATATCGGACTGGCCATGCAGGCCTTTCATAGTGATGTCTGCATCCAGCACATGTAGTAGCGCAGCAAGCTGCCTCACCACTGACTCCTTCTGCTGCAGACTAACCTGAGCTAGGGGGACCTGCAGCTCCAACTCCACCTCCTCCCGCTCACGCACATCTACACACAATGAGATACATCAAATCATACATAAACTGGCATAGATCTTCAGTTAAACTTCACAGCTAACATGAGGGAAAATGTGATCCCTGGCATGGATGTGGCATGGTCATCTGACAGATTTCAGGATTTCAGAAACTACTAATCGCACAGAGCTTCTTATGGTCGATAGCCTCTTGAGTTTCTCAGAAGGTTGCAAAACTATATAATGAGGGGCAGTTCTTGTTGGTGAGAGAGTTCAGAGTGGTTCAAGCTGACAGGAAGTCTGCAGTAACTCTGTGAACAAAACCACAGTGGTGTGCAGAAAAGCCTCACAGAACACACAACGTGTAGTTATACAATACCAGTCAAAGTTTAGACACAACGTGGCATCCAAAATATGCAATAATCTCCTTTGAACAATTGACATTAAGATGTGCCTGCTCCTTGTGCTGTGTAAATCCTTTATAACGGCTCTAATCTGCGGTGCTGTTAATTGGTAATATTTGATTCTGGTAACTCAAAAATATTTGAAAATCTCCTCGGCTGCAGAGGTAAGGTTTGGCCTTGCTTTCCAGGGATGGTCTTCAAGAGAGCCAGCTTCATCATGGTGCTTGATGGGTTTTGCAAATGCACTTGAAAATACTGCTTTCACAAGAACTATTCCATACCAGCTTTGTGTCTTAAAATAATAACTGACTGTTGTAGTTGTTTTTACCGTATTATCTTATTCCATATGTTATTTTACAGTTTTGAAATCTCAATCTCCAGTATTCCTCTAGAATATAGAAAATGTCATGAAACAAAAAGCATTGCATTAGAAGGTCCAAACTTTTGACTGGTGCTGTATAACAACAGTAGAAGACCAACATGGGGTTCCAACTCTTTCAGACAAGACCCCGATTCTTCAGAGAAAACAAATATAGAAACAACAAAAAAAAACAACAACACTGGATAGTAAATGAATTAAGACACCGTAATCATTGGACGATTGGATAATTGCATGCATATGCAAGTGTATAGGTGTTTCAAGTAAAGTGACCATGGTGTGCATATTATTTCATGAAAAATGTCCATACTGACAGCGTACAATAACAGTAACACTGGCCCAGGCTTAAAAATTGGGTCTTTACGGACATGGCTGATAAATTTAGCCTACCAGGGCGGACTTCCACTGTTGCCATTGCAGTGCTGGAGTGACCCTGAGCATCACTGACTCGCAGCTGGAATAAGTAAGTACCCTCTACAAGGTTGGCCAGGTACAAAGAGGCCTCATGTTCTGAACCAAACAGAATGTCCTTCAGATAGAAAGAGACAGAGAATAACAGACAGTGCATCAGAGAAAGGAGGTAGCACTAAATTTGTTAGATAATCAAAATTCAGCTTACCCCTGCAGCTGGACTCTGTTCGTCTCTGACCCAGAAGAAAGACACGTTTGTAGAGCCACAATTCGACGCAGAGCCTCTCAACTCCAGAGAATTATTGGGTAAGGTAAGAGTGTGGCTCCCACTTGCATGGGCGATGAGAGGCAGGCTTTCAGCTGTGGAGAACACATACCGTTGTGTATATTCAGAGTAAACAATTAAATCATTTAATTATCCATTAATTATTTATATGCATGTGATCTATACTAACAGACGGTAACAAAAATGTAATAAAATCAAATAGCTACTTTATAAATGTCTGACCAAATGAGTGTGATGTCAATCAAAACAAGATGCATTAAAATATTTCCTGTAGGAAACACAGACATACCACTTAAAATAAACTGATATAAAAGCTTCTGAATATGAGTATGTTTTTATGCATTTGGAAAACTCCTCTCACCTTCTTTGACTGTAACTGTAAGAACAGCCCTGTCAGATGCTCCCTGCTCATCCCGAACCTCCAGCTTAAACTTGTAACTTCCAGCTTGCAAGCCTGACACCAGTGCAACTGCTGTGCTGGCATTCTTTATCTCTGATCCAGAAGGGCCACTTTAAACATAAACATGTATTTATATTCAAGGCAGATTATCTCATTCACTCATTGTCTATTCCGCTTTGTCCTGTATACAGGTTCGGGGGTGTGCCTGGAGCTTATTTGAGGACATACACCCTGGACAGTGTGCCAATCCATCACAGAACACACTCGCATACAAACACTCACACGCTTATTCACACACTATGGGCAATTTGGGAAAGCCAGTCAGCCTAATCTGCAAGACTGTAGGAGGAAACCGGAGTACCCAGAGGAAACCCACCAAGCACAAAGAGAGCACGCAAACTCCATGCGCACAGACCCGAGGTGGGAATCAAACCCGGAACCTGGAGGTGAAATGCGACAGTGCTTTTAATCTATTTATTTATTTCTGAGTTGATGCTTGCATAAAATATATGTAAATCATAGAGATCATATCAGGTGTTGTTTATTTCATTTAGACAGGATCACATGGCTCAGGATCACTTTCTACTACTTTATAATGAATTAAACTAGACATTACGTTTTTAGCCCTGTACCTGAGGATTTCCCACTGGTAGCTGGTAATGGCTTGGTCATCAGTGCTGTCACTGGCATTCAGGGTGAGGCTGCTCATCGGAAGAATGAGTTCTCTGTCAGGGCCTGCCACAGCTACAGGAGCTCTGTTATCTGAGAATCAAAATAGATCTGGACTATGTGCTGTTCTAATCCAAAATGATTCATATCTTTTGGTAGGTCATAAAGGAACTTAATAGGTCTGGGCTGATTACCAGCAAGTACAGTGACTGAAACCGTGTCTGAATCCTGTTGACCGCTGGAGTCAGTGACAGTAAGCTGGAAAGTGTATTGACCCTCCTGGAGATCAGAGAGCTGCAGAGCTGAAGATCTGGCACCCTGAAACAAGATGGGAAACAATTCCCACATCCCACAATCTCTCAATATATAATACACTTTTTTAATGTAACATTTTTCCCATGTATAGTTTTTAAACAGGGAATGTGCTAAATCAAATGTAAAGTTTATAATTCACCTGCATCGTTACAGATTTGGCTGGACTGCTGGACAGAAGGCTCCAGAGAAAGCTCCTGATGGCATGATCGTCTGTGCTCTGATTGGCCCACAAAGTCAGGTGATTCATAGGAAGCCTGATGACCTGTTCAGTACCTGCTACCGCCACCGGAGGCTTGTCTTCCAAACTGCTGACTCTCACTGTGGCGGTGGCAGAGTCACTTAGTCCCTCAGAATCTACCACCGTCAGCCTGAATAAGGACAACATAAGTATCAGCACAGGGCACCAGGGACCTTTAATTTGTAACCAATTTAAGCCTGGAAGAATCCGAAAGTGAGTGAGATGGATTATTCAGGAATTAACAAGAGACTAAAAAGTGGTCTGTCAAAATAGTAAACATCCTGAGAAGAAGGGCGGTGGTACTGTAGCTCATTGGTCAAGATGTTGGAGTACTGCTCAGGTTACTGCCCAGTACCCCCAAGCTGACACCTTTGAGAAGGCTCTAACTCTCAACTGCTCATATATGTAATGAGATTAATATAAGTCCGTATCTGCCAAGTGCTGTAAACAAGATAATTTCCTGCTTTTGAAGTAATACAATGTGAAGTAAATGCATGAATTCAGACACAACATACTCTATCAATTCAGAAACATGAGATATATTTTAATGGAGCATGGTTAGCTTGTGTGTCCTGAGTCATCCAAAAGAAAGTTTCCATGATTTTTTGCTCCAGAGTGCTACAAATTCGAGAATCATGATAAGCCTTGAGTAATCACGGTAGGAACATGACTTGCCTGAGTGTGTTGAGGTAATTCATAGTCATCCACAGCTTGACAGAAAGGTGTACAATTTTTTTCTGAAAATTCTCAAAAGATTCAAGGTGAAGCTACGTAGTCTGTAGGTAAATATTAGGTCCAATGTATGTTTCCATACACCTTTCCATGGTCATTCATGACTCCCATATTTAAACATAGGCAGCTGTAGCATGCTGTGTCATGTGACAGCAAAGAGATTGAAGCACCAGAATGGTGTCACTGGTGTGGGAAGTTTAATATTTTTTTCTGTGATTTATTTTACTGTGTTAAGTTGCGCAGGTTAAAATCAGTACCATCCACAAATATCATCTGAAAGTTACTGGACAGATTAATGCTGTTAGGTCAAATCATTTTTATAATATAATACCACCTGTATTACAGTGTTGGCTCCATAGACCCTCATAGAACACAACAGAGCTATTTTTAAGTAATATCCTCATCTATGGGCTTACCATATCAAATGATCAACTTTTACATGCCTTTACGTAGCAGAGGGGACAGGTCCTCTTTAGCTCTGCTTTAGAAATCCATTGCTACCACATGGCAAAAAGTGATTTTAAAAAACATAGTAATCTGTAGCAAAAAGAGTGACAATGGGACTGGACTTGAGAGAGAGTCGGTCTGGATGGATTTGTGTTTACAAGAACATGAATATTTCACCTGAATGTGTAGTCTCCAGGAGAGATGTTCTGCAGTGTGAGTACAGGGTTGTTCATGGGACTATCACCGTCCCCCAGTGGTCCTTCTACCTGTTCCCACAGGTAACTGACTATTCCTGAATCATCAGAACTCTCTGACAAGGGATAGAAGAATACAACCTTAATCAACCTTAATCAAGCACTGGTTACTAAGTTTTTATTAATGGATTAAGTGAACAGAAGAACATACGGCTGCCATTAATGAAGATGATGGTGTTAACAGATGGGGTTACATCCTGGTGTTTGGGCAGGGCAACTGATTTCGGTGGCCTATTCAGTTTAACCGCTGTAAAACAAAAGTTATTCAGTAGTCTGGAACAGCTGACAGATGTTTAAAGGATATTGCATGAATCGCAACATGTGGTCAAGACAGAGGTATTTACCAGGATGCACCGTGAAGTTTACAGCACGTTCTCCATAGGCCTGCTTCCCAGTCACGCTTATTTTGATCACATACACCCCTGCAGACAGCTATTATTATGAAGAAAATGTATTACAGTACAACAGCAGAAGCAGGGTGGCATAATTCTAGGTACCCAGTACCAAACAACTTGATCTCTTACCTCAGAGACTTTTACAGTTTTCTTATGTTTTCCATCCATCACTCCTGGGTGTCCAGTTGGTGCACTAATAAAACTCCATTCATATGTATAAGGGTTCTCTAAGATTAAATACAAGAGCAGGTGATTCATGCTCCCAATAAAACACAATATGTCTTTAAACACAAGTAATCTCTGATTCCTGTTTGGACAAGATACAAATATTAGTATACCATTTTCAGTTTGGGGATCCACAGAAGCAGTGAGATCTACTGCATTCTCAGGAAGTGTTATATCACCAACATCCCCAACAGACACAGCCAAGGCTTCTACTGAAAAATAGAGCATTGATGTTGTTCAAACATATATTACCAAACATGCTGAGTATCGGTATTATGTATTATTTTGATGAACATGCTAGGAATAATTTTTTACTATGTAAGTTACTATGTAAGCCTTACATAAACTAGATGGCAGACCAAACTATTCCATATCCCAAACAAAAGTCATCAGGACAAACTATATATTTCTACATATTTACATGGAAGTTTGATTATGGAAGGAAATGGCCAAGATAGACCAGTGTGTCTTTCATAGCCATCCTGACAAAGGTGCAGCCATCCATGGCCAGGAAGCCAAGAGACATAAGGGGAGCTCTCTGGGCAGAAGGCGTGACATTCCTTTCTCTTCTTTCTCCTCCATCAAATGGCAATAGCCTGTGGAGGTATTTATGCGTGTGTATGAGGAACAGGGCACATCCTATGAGTTTATTCAGCTGCCCCATTATGTAGTATGAGCAGCTGGTCAAAAGAAGGCTGGATACTTGTGGTTCGATTCTTGTCTTGGAGGAAGCATGTTCTAGCATTTATAACTGTGGTGTCATGGGGATAGGCCTAGCTAAAAGGTGGGAATTGGTTACAAACAGGTCGCAAATTGAAAGATACAGGGCAAAAAATCCAACCCCTTTAAAAGCTGTTTACTTTTTGAATGATCTACAGTATATGACCAACAGAAACTATAGTCTGGATGAAGGATATAACAAGCAATATGAATACTAATACTAATAGTAAAACAATTAGGGAAAAACAAGCATGAACCAAATAAAGTACTAATGAAGTATTAATATGTTTATTGTGTGTTTTTATACTTTACATTCTAAGCCTGGACTACGATGCAGCAAAAATCACAGAAGGAATATCTGAGTTTTATCTGATTCGTGGTTAGGCATGTTTATGAGGAACTGAATATTTTAAAAGTGTAAAAAAAAAAAAAAATAGCATCCATTTTTTGAGCTGTAGAAAACAACCATGTGACATATTTGCTGTACTAGAGTACCTGGAAGTGTCGAGGTGCTGGGGGTTGTGGCTTCCATGTTAGGTGAAGATGGGAAAGAACTGCCAACCGGGCTCAGGTCTGACAAATCTGCACTTATCACCTGTGGCATGAGTGTTGGGTCCAAATTGGTAAAAGAGATGTTAAATTGGTCTTCCCCATCCTAAAAATAAAACATTTAAATTCAGTTAATTAATTTAAATATGAAAAACGTCCAAAGTGTATACCTAATCAAGCCTTTCCTTTTGATTTCTGCTAACATTACAGTTAAAAAGACAACAAAACTGACTTGGCATATTAACAAAACCCTTTGCTCCACTTCTTCAACTCTCCAAGTCTGTATCCAATTCTCTTTTTCGAAATCTACATCTGAATTCTGGAACAACCCAAATTTCAATAGTATACTGCTATTTGGATTAAGTTCTACTGCCAGAATTGTACAGATATGCAAGAACATAGAACATTTGATGTAAATGTCAGTTTGAGTGTTGAGAATAGTTCTAATTTTATAATGTCTCAAAAATATTTAAAATTGTTGCAACCATTAATGCTCTGAGATACCATTGAGAAGGTTAAGTTTGAATCCTTTGCAATGTCAAGAGCCTTTAAAGTTTAAACCATACTATTAACCTGTATGATAAAAGGTGTGATTAGATTATATTAGCTCATTTCATTCTTCTCATACTCCACTAGCTCACACAACAGAAAGAGGAGACACAACAGTCACTTTACAAGAGACATACACTAGGATTTATGTTGATATTTAAACAATAGAAATAATCAGCAACATGAGCAACCTAGGATATTCTACTGGTTCAAGACTATGATGTTCTGTTTTTAAGTATGATCAACTGCCAATTTACATTCTGGAGGCAATAAGAGCTTGTGTTAAGTGTAAATACGTGTTATCAAAAGCACATACATTTAAAGTAGGTGAAGTTAAGGCCGTAGGACTCCATGCAGGTTCTGCTGGGCTGGGAGGTGTCCTGCTAACATCTGTCAATGTTGGAGAGGAGCTCGAAGTGACCTGGCTACTCTCAGTACTTTCCATTACAGGTAGTTTTATTTTGCCTTGTTCAGTCTCTGAAAAGTTAAATCCATCTCTTTCCTCAAGGGGCCAGTCAAGTAGACTTTGACTCTTCTCCAGTTCCATCTTTGAGGCAGTCCTTTCTTCACTCATGTCATCCTCCACAGTCCTGTAACTCTCATCATATTCCATTGCATTGTTGTTGTCCAAATCTTGAATATCGTCCAGCAAAGCCAGGTCCTTCAGAGGGTTCTCTGCGCCACGGTGTCTGGGCAACAGTCGCCCAATGCTGGCATAAGGCTCACCCCGTACCAAGGACTGCAGAACCAAAGTCTGTGGGCGCCTGCGCTGTAGAAAAGTCAACCATGAGTCTGTGCCAGGCCTCTTTTTGGCCTGGCAGTTTTCTTTTTGCTGACAGCTGAGGATGTAGCAACGTCTCTCAAAGAACCAAGCCAGGTCACAGCCTGAAAGATCACAACATGCTCCTATGCACTGGGCCAGGGTCAACACCTCGGGAACTCTCAGAATACTGCTGCTCCGCAGGTCGGGAGACACTACTGTCTCAGAATATGTTGGCCCCTGCCAGCACTGTCCTGCTAACACATCTACAGCACAAGAAATGGGCATTTACACAAGCCGCTTTACAGGTTGCTGTAAGTCTTTAGTCCTTCAGCATTGAAATCCTGTTGTATTTCATAAACATGCTAGCAGCAACTTGGGCAGTAAAAAAAAAAATCCAAATACAGAGAAAGAGGAGAAATCATTACACAGAATTATAACTGTAAAGGCACTGCTAACTGATGAGTGGTAATTATGTAACACTTACCCAGGTGACTCATAATTCTTACCAGATGGCTGCATCAGTTTAACAAAGTGAGCAAACTGAGCTTTTCCAAACGAAAAGAATCTCTATATGCAGTTCCATTTCATTTGCAAAGATCATTTATCTGGTATAAACCATAAAAGGATTACTACACACTAAACACCAAATAAAAAATATGTCATCTAAAGTTACAAGCACATAAATTAACATTGTTCTCAATATATCACTTCCCACTGTATTTACAACATGGAGTTTGCGTGTTCTCCCCGTGCTAGGCGCTAGATTGAGTGAGTGAGAGTGAGTAATTACAAACAAGACGTTGCTGATTAGTGCTCTGGCTCATCACACATGCAGTGGAAATGTAAAATACACTGTTCATACCGGGAAT
This sequence comes from Clarias batrachus, assembly GCA_003987875.1. Classification (NCBI taxonomy): domain Eukaryota; kingdom Metazoa; phylum Chordata; class Actinopteri; order Siluriformes; family Clariidae; genus Clarias; species Clarias batrachus. Next base: position 84,629 of record QMIH01002124.1, read on the forward strand.
GCTCTGCAGGATAAGGTAGAATGAAAGGAGGGGAGCAAAGTTCATTGTGTTGATGCAGATATTTTGATCCTGTTGATCTTCAGTTCAGTGTGCTGGTTTCTAAAAAAAGGTCAAAATGATGCAGATTTAAAAACAACTCACATCAGAAACATCTCAGCTCTACTGACATGATCGGCAGTTTTTGTACACACCAGGATTAAGAAAGAGTTTGAGTCTTTGGGTACGTAATTCATGACTGTTTGGTGAATTGAGATTCTTCTTGTCAAATCTAGCCTTTGCAACTTCACATCTTAGGAAAAAAATAAAAATAAAATAAATGTGGTTGCCATCTTTCTGTAATCCTGATCTGTGGACTCACTGTGTATTTTTTTTTTGTAAGTTACAAAAAACACCCAGTGTAATGAGTGTACACAACTCATTAAACAAAGCAGCAGATAGCGATCTGTTATGGGTTGTACAACAACGCCCCACCCGAATTATTCCACAACCCGGATATTTAGGATAATAATCTCAAAATCTCAATGAAAGCTCCCATTTTCTCCTCTCATCCCTCCGTATGCTATAGCAACCAGCCAGCTGGGCTTTGCACCACGCATTATATGAAGTGGCTGTTTTTGTAAGTAACGGAGTCGCGCCGTTTTATTATGGAAAAAAAATCTACCGCCTGATTATGCTTCCTTATAATACACGTTACATCGCAAAGACTGTCATTCCTGACATCCTACACCAGAATCAATACATACACTGGTGCATGAACTAGGATTACAGATGAACTGAGGAAATATAATAAACAAGATATAAAGAGCGTCTGCTTTAGTGAGACGAGGATTTGAGCGTTCACATGTAGTACTGTACACTGACACAACACGACAATATTCTCCATCATCCCTCAGTGGCTTACCATGATGTTCTGGGAGGATGACGATAAAGCGACATGGTACAGTAGGACTGCACAGATGAAGATGCGCCGATACGAAAGTGTGTGTGTGTGTGTGTGTGAGAGAGAGAGAGGTGTGGATGAGAGCAGTGCGGATGGAGGGAGTGGTGATGCAGGGCGGAGGAACACATCATGTAAACATGAGAGAGTGGGAGCGCACTGCGATGCGTCTCTTTCCAAAAAGGTCCTATTCCTGATATTATTATAACACATTTTTATTTTATTATTATTATTATTATTATTATTATTATTACTTTGGAATCATAAA
>QMIH01002125.1:19885-85832 GCA_003987875.1 Clarias batrachus
AGGCAAAACTCTGAACGTAGTCTTTAAAGTTTTTCCTCGCTCCTGCAGTTGCCGTAAAAATCCGTATATACGAGCGCAAACATTACAGTACACGGCCTGGGGAAGAAAATCTACAGCTATACTGAATATTTCTTTCGCCCTGCTGTTGCCAGTTCATAATACCTTTCTGTGCCTTTTTGTTTGTTTTATAGCCAACAAAATACTTTTTGTACATGACAGCACTAAGCTTAATAGTTTAGCTTAACTAACTTAGTTCATCCTTTTTTCTTTGTTTTCTTTTCTTTCTTTTTTTTTTACAGACAGTGACCTAATTCCATGTCCAGTTGCCAAACTGCAATAATATAGGGTGGTGCTTTTATTAAGATGTAGGAAGTATTATGAGCCCATGAAAAATAAAGGAAATTCTGCAGTTTTCTCAAGTTTCTTCCATCCTTATAGTCCTTTGCCTTGGACCATTTGTGATCATTTTGTTTCATTGCAGTTATCTTGTGGTCTTCTGTAGACAGACCGTCTCCAGCCTTGACCCTCAGAAACGATACATCCTGGCCATTTCCTCAGCTGGACTTGGAGGTCTTTTACTGTACTGGGCATTGAGAAAGAAGACAAGGACAATCCCAGTTGGAGATGGATGGTGGAGGGTAGGGGAAAACCCCCTAACAGAAGACAGAAGAATACGGCCATTCGTTGTGGAGACCTCTGAAGAAATGATAGAGGTAGAAGAAATGTAAACAACTTTAACGTTTATACTGTATAAACTTCTGATACAGACAGTAATGTAGACATTTTTTTTAAACTCATCTATGTCATGTTTTCCTCCTTCCTTCACATCAGGATCTTTACCAGCGCATTGACCAGACACGATACACAGACTGTTTGCAAGACGCCAGATTTCACTATGGCTTTAACTCTACCTATCTCCAAAAAGTCACTTCATACTGGAGGCATGAATTTGACTGGGAGAAACAGGTTAAGGTGCTCAACAAGTACCCGCACTTCAAAACTAACATTGAGGGTGAGCTTACATTTACGCAGTGTTATCCATTATCCAAAGGCAAAGTTTGTGATTTTTTTTTTGTGACACATTCTTGAAATACAAGTAAGAACTGAGTGTTAATTTTGGATAAAAGATTTTTGACTAAACATTTATATTACTTTAGGTATAGATGTGCATTTCATTCACGCAAAGCCCGTCCAGCGTTTTGGGCAGAAAGTTMTTCCCCTCATCATGGTGCACGGCTGGCCTGGTTCCTTCTTTGAGTTCTACAGGATTATACCCATGCTCACTCAGACTGATGAAGACTTCGTCTTTGAGGTCATCTGCCCCTCTATCCCAGGCTATGGGTACTCTGAAGCCCCACAAGTGAAGGGTAAGACTAGAAAGAATTTATAGAAGTCACAAAATGAACACAATTCTTAAAGCTTCTATGTAGTTAAGTCTTCTCTATATCACCAGAAAGGGATTGAAAAGTTAATCTTTGTTTTAAAAGAACCCCTATTGAGGCTACAGCAGTTGAGTACATTTAGCAAATGTCCATAATTTTCCATAATAAATAATACATTGTGTAATGCCACAAGCAAGATCAAAAGCAAAAAAGGAACAGGAGCACCTACAGTACATACATGTCTTCATGAACGAAAATCCAGTAACTGTTAAACAATTTGGGAACAGCGCCAACCTCATTTATTTAAACCCCTTTCCCGTGCATTCTCACCATTTTCAATATTGCAGGATTTAATTCCATGGATGCTGCCCGTATTTTCCACAAGCTGATGGAGAGACTGGGATTCAGTCAGTATTATTTACAAGGAGGAGACTGGGGAGGAATAATCACCAGCAACATGGCCCAGATGAAACCCGAGTAAGATATTATATTCTTCTGAAGTATTACAGTAATTAAAGTACACACACACACACAGTTGTTTCATACCTTGGCTTATAACTCACACACTGCAGTCACAGTGCATTTTTAATTTGTAATGAAACATTAAACTTCCGGATCAGMCTTTCAAAAGATTTAGCAAATATTAAATTTATACAAATGCATTATTACTCTAGATCTTGTTATTTAATTTATCTGTCTAATTAAAATAATTTCCTATAAATTTCACTGTTGCTTTCACTTGGTTCTCTTGCATAAATTACACAGAGACATTGTTAAGTAATAATGCTGTTTTTTTTTTTGTTGTTGTTGTTGTTCCTTCTCTCTTTAACAAAAGGTGCGTTAAGGGCTTGCACCTTAACATGATCTATGCCAGAGCAGGAGGCACTACAACTGTCCTATCTCTCATCATTGGCCGTTACCTGCCCTTCCTGGTCGGCTTCACCAGAGAAGATGTGCGCCGCATCTATCCTTACATGCAGAAGAATGTGTATGAACTACTGAAGGAATCTGGATACATGCACATTCAAGCTACCAAACCTGACACTGCAGGTATCGTACTGTGACTGTGGTTGTGTAATTGTTTTTATGCTATGGTCTGTTGGGGCTGAAACATGAAMGTGTCAGACATGCCTACCACGGATCCGGCCCAGAGTGGACAAGGCAATTAAAAGTGCTAGAGCTTGACTCTATTGATGTAGTAGTGAAGAGGAGGATTCTGTCCAAAATACAATGAACAATCCTTGAACAATCCTTCTCACCCGCTATACAGTGTTGTCTCTGACCAGAGGAGCAAATTAAGCCAGGGACTGTTTACCACCAAGTGTTCTACAGAGCGCCCCAGAAGATCTTTTCTCCCAATAGCCATAAAATTATACAACTCTTCACTGTAACATTTACACTATGGGGATAGTCACTGTCAGTAACAATAATACAATAAGATAATATTACATATAATAATACARTATTACATACATATATTAGATAACTGTAGTAATTTGTGCAATATTTGCCAATGCTCTTGGGTCATCCTGCTTGTCCAGTGCAATATCTGATACAATATCTGATATAATTTTTGCAATACCTTTTCTTTTTCCCCTCCCGTGTGCAATATCTGTATTTTTAATTTATGCTTAGTGTGCAATACGGTACTTACTGTTTTAGGACTCCTTTTTAATCTTATTTTATTTATTACTTTTCTCCCTATTTATTACTCTTTCCTTTTCTCCTGGATAACAACCGTGAGCAACTGAAACCAAGAATGAGCAATTTCCCTCTGAAATTAATAATGTCTTTTGAATTATAAATTCCCAGATTGTTCTGCAAACTGTGTGAAGGCTAAAGTGGTCATTTMAACTTGGTTACYGTCACACATGGTGGAGTTTTGTCTTCTCTGACAGGTTGTGCGTTAAATAATTCTCCAGTTGGTTTGGCTGCATACATCTTGGAGAAGTTCAGCACCTGGACTGATTTTGAGAACAGGAACCTTGAGGATGGGGGATTAACAAGGTAAAGGAGTATTTTTTAAAAATGTAATGGTTCAAAGTAGGGATGGGAATACCAATCAATACAGTATTATAAACATACCTAGGTGCAGATTCGATTAATGGTGCAATTTTATAAGTATCCAGGCTTTTCTAAATTTCCCAATTCTTTATTACTTTTTTGTTGTAAAGTTTTTAAAACATTGAACCTCATACAGTAACTCGAAAAGTTTATAACTGGGCTTTATTCAACAGCTTCACAACTGATGTGACGTGAGTAATTAAATGTCACCTGTTCCTTACAACATTAGACCGGTCCTAAACGCTGCATTTAAACAATACAAACTAACTCCAAAAACATTAACTTTAAATTTTCTAAACAAAATTTTAATTGACTACTACCACACGGGATATCAGTTTGGGATTAGTCCAGAAGAAGCAACGACATTTTACCACCTCAAATGCATCCAAAGTCTTGAGTGTGTGGTGAACAGTTGTGAGCACATGAATGGGTGCGTGCAGCTTCTAACTCACTTGTTTTAGTTTTATCTTTTGAGGCTGGCATAAGCTTTTCCAAGTACTGGGTTTTGAGACTTTTTTGTTTAAAAAGGCAGATGCTTTTTAACTGATACAACGTTCGATAATGTAACTCCACAAAACAGCACTACTCTGCAGCTGTTTTCTTACTGCTTCAAAATTGTGAATAATAAAATCACAGAAAGTGATGTAGCCCCATGAACACCTCTCATGATTTTAGACATGCAACAGGTCAAGACTAAAAAACCTTTATAGATTTAAGTCCATATAGCATGGTCTGAAACAACAAAGGATAGTTTATTTGGGCTAGTATTTAACTTTTGCCCTCATGTAGGAAGTTCAGTCTGGATGATCTCCTCACCAACATCATGATCTACTGGACGACAGGCTCCATCATCCCATCAATGCGCTTTTACAAAGAGAATGTGAAAAACTTGCAGGATAATGTGTAAGTAGAAAACTTTTTCTATGCTCGTTGTACCTTCTTTTACATGGTGTGATTGATGCCTGTGTTTTTTTTTTGTCTCCAGGACAAAGATTTACGTACCAGCTGGACTGGCAGCGTTTCCACATGAACTGATGCATTGTCCCTGGGTCTGGGCCTCCTCAAGATTCACAGATATTCGCTCTTACACCTACATGCCCAGAGGGGGGCACTTCGCAGCCTTTGAGGAGCCAGAACTGCTTGCTCAAGACTTGTTGCAATTTGTAAAGAAAGTAGAAAGCAAGAAGTAGGGCTGGGCGATTTCTTTGATTAATTCGAATTTACGTTTTAAGACGATTAAATTTTTTCTTAAAACGAGGTATTATATTTTTATTAAAATATTAGATAAATTGTAATTGCACCAATGGCAGAATAATTAAGAGGCAAGATTGTCCGAYCACATGATGGCGCGCCTAATTAACTGCTCACTTGTGAGAGTTTTAAATCGATTTTACAGTTTGACTTTGGTACGGCACCGCAAGCTTCTGTAGTTTTGCGACGCCCCCTCTGCAACTCACACGTGGGAAATACGAGATACAACGTGGCAGCGCGCGCTGATGAAACCAAAGAGCTGGTTTCCAACAGAGGCGCGGTTTCTTCAGTCGTATGGAAATTATTTGGGTTTGCAAGTTTACACATTGAACAAGCCAAAGCCCGATGTAAAATTTGTCTGAAGTTTGTGGCAACTAAAAGAAGCTAATTTACTCGTGCACCTCAAACAGAGTCACAGTGTTGAATCGGCGTCGTGCTTGGCGCTGTGAGATAAACAAGACAAGTTGCAGCGCACAGACTAAAAGCCAGGTGAAAACAGTGAGCACATTTCCCCACTGTATCCCATATGATAAAAGGGGCCTCGATGGAAAGATATTACTGATGTTGAGTCGTGTTATATCGCTAAAGACATTATGCCCATATACACAGTTAAAATGCTGTCAGGCTCCTGTTTGATTTTATTCAGCATGTAAGTTGCATGTGGTTTGCAAAATTGTTTAAGTGATTTAATATATATACTTTTAATCCAAATAATCAGGTAATGTTATATTGTTTTGCTTAAGTGAATAAAAAAAACCTATACTGTCTGTTTTTTTATTTTATTTTTACTTATTTTAAGGAAAAAAAATCGAATTTGGTCTAAAAAAAAAAATCGAGATTCAATTTATAAGGCATATCGTCCAGCTCTAGCAAGAAGGCTAAATAATTTGCTTACACTTCTTACACTATTGTACACAATACTTTATAAAGCTTTACTTTAAAGTCATCTGGATATTATATAGATCACAAAAACTTTGTCTAGTATTTGTTCATTAATTTACCTGGAAAATGTCTAATCAATTCAAACTCACTGTAAAATAATTACATTCAGATGTGTTATAGTTTATTATAAAACATACTTTAATAAAATAGTTGCACATGTTATCTTGGAGAGAATAAGACCACATATTTACTCACCTTCTCTTCTGCTAAGAGAGAAAGGAGGAAAAGTTTCAAGGTTTAAGCCAATAATCAGACTGGTGCTGGGCTTATACAGGTGAAACTCGAAAAATTTGAATACTGTGCAAAAGTTCATTTATTTCAGTAATGCAACTTAAAAGGTGAAACTAATATATGTGATAGACTCATTACACGAAAAGCAAGATAGTACAAGCTGTGATTTGTCATAGTTGAGATGATTATGGCTTACAGGTTATGAAAACCCCAAATCCACAACATCAGAAAATTAGAATATTGTGAAAAGGTTCAATATTTTAGGCTCAAAGTGTCCCGCTCTAATCAGCTAACCTGCAAAGGGTTCCTGAGCCTTTAAATGGTCTCTCAGTCTGGTTCAGTAGGAAGCACAATCATGGGAAAGACTGATGACCTGTCAGTCGTGCAGGAAACCATCATTGACATCCTCTATAAGGAGGGAAAGCCTCAAAAGGTAATTGCAAAAGAATTTGGATGATCCCAAACTGCTCTATCAAAGCACATTAATAGAAAGTTATGTGGAAGGGAAAAGTGTGGAAGAAAAAGTGCACAAGAAGCAGGGATGAAACCAGCCTGGAGAGGATTGTCAGGAAAAGGCCATTCAAAAGTGTTGGGGACTTTCAGAAGGAGTGGACTGAGGCTGGAGTCAGTGCATCAAGAGCCACCACACACTGAGGGATCCTGGACATGGGCTTCAAATGTCGTATTCCTCTTGTCAAGCCGCTCCTGAACAACAAACAACGTCTGAAGCGTCTTACCTGGGCTAAAGAAAAAAAGAAGAACTGGTCAGTTGCTCAGTTGTCCAAAGTCTTCTTTTATGATGAGAGCAACTTTTGCATCTCATTTGGAAATCAAGGACCCAGAATCTGGAGGAAGAATGGAGAGGAACACACTGCAAGATGCTTGAAGCCCASTGTGAAGTTTCAACAGTCTGTGTTGATTTGGGGAGCCATGTCATCTGCTGGTGTTGGTCTACAGGGTCAACGCAAATGTCTACCAGGTGATTTTGGAGCACTTCATTTCATGCTTCCTTCCGCAGACGAGCTTCATGGGGATGCTAACTTTATTTTCCAGCAGGACTTGGCACCTGCCCACACTGCCAAAAGCACCAAAACCGGGTTCAGTGACCGTGGGATTACTGTGCTTGCTTGGCCAGCAAACTCACCTGACCTGAACCCATAGAAAATCTATGGGGCATTGCCAAAAGAATGATGAGAGACATGAGACCGAATAATGCAGAAGAGCTGAAGGCCGCTATTGAAGCATCCTGGTCTTCAATAATACTTCCGCAGTGCCACAGGCTGATAGCTTCCATATCACGCCGCAATGAGGCAGCAATTGCTGCAAAAGGGGCCCAAACCAAATTCTGAGTACATATGCAATCAGAGGTGCGATATTTTTACAATCCTTGTTTTATTTATTGCATGTAATATTCTAATTTACTGAGATTATGGATTTGGGGGTTTCATGAGCGGTACACCATATCGTCATCTCAATTATGACAAGTCACCGCTTGAACTATCTTGCTTTGCATGTAATGCGTCTATCTCATATATTAGTTTCACCTTTTTATGTACACCTGCATTAAAACTAGGTTGTTTGAGGCCATGTATTAGATCCCCATTTGCCCCCAGAACTGTCTGACTCATCCTGGTGCCCCACTTCTGGTTGGAGATCTCGTCGCATGGAGACCTCGTGTGGTTTTCTTGGGATCCGGGTGGTGACCGGGGACGGTTTCACTAGATCATGAAGATGGTTTTGGACTCGGCTGATTGGGATGGCAACTCCAAAACTGCAACTCTTGTGGGACGTTACTGGTCTGCAGCAGTCAGGACATATCAAAAGTGATTCAAGGAAGTGAATTGGCAAGAAGGCTAACTGATGCCCACATGGGGAGAGAWGGCTRGACTGTGTACTCCAATAAAATAGAAGTGCTAGTGTGGATCAAATTGAGAAAAAGGTTAATGCTGATTGTGATAGAAAGGTATCGGAACACACAGTGCATCACTGTTATGGTGACAACAGGGAGGACCTAGTCAATATATATATATATCTGGTGGTTGGTCATAATGATATGGCTGATCAGTGTGTATTTCTGTTGATTAACTACTTTGGGACAATGAGCATTCCTAAAAGTGCTAAACTGAGTTGATTTATTGAATTAGCTGATTAGTTGGATCGTGTGTGTGTGTGATATGAGCCAGGAAAACGTGTGCACTTAGGTCTTAGTAGCTACATAAAGTTCTAAGAATGAGCAGTATGCAGAAGCAACATGAGCTTCCCTTGCTTTAAACCTCCAGGAGAAGCAAGCTGTCGGTCTAATTAATGTCACGTTAGCAGGCTTTTCCTAACCCGGTGTCAGCACCTGCATGTGGTGGCAAGGTGGTGCATTAAAATTATGAGGGGTGGCAACTCTGAAGCAAGCATTCTTGCATGTTTTTTGTGGATTCAAGGAACGCTATTCTTATTCGATGTATACATTAGGGTGCACATTTTTACATAAAGGCTGATGTGTGATTGACTTGAACCTGATATCTGGATTGGAACGTCAGATAAATGAAAAAACTCTTTTATATTTAGAACACTAGAACGCTGATGCTGGGGTGGCAATTGGAGTGGGAAGGCTTTTTCTTAGGGTGGCAATTGCTACCCCGTGCCACCCCGGTAGATCCGCCCCTGACAACAATAACAATAATATGATGATGAAAGTAACGACAATAAAATCACCTATAACAACAACTAAAGCAACATTATTATTACATAATATATTATTAATAATACGCTGTTTTTGACATATCGATATTATTAAACTGTTGCTGTTCATTTGTGTTATTATTTATCATTAAAAACAGCTGCACGATTCCTAACACTCTTAACAGCGGGATCCCCGCCACAACAATGTGCTTCCTGAACCACTAGAGGTCCTCAGTGATCTTGAATAAAAGTTGACAAGTTTAGCTCTGGCTCAAATTCACTCCTGCCACTAAAACGTCCCTCTTCATGGGGAAAAAATATGAAATATATTAATTAAATGCAAATAATTTAAATTAAGATGCCTCAAATGTTTTAAAATATTTTTTTCCCTCGAAAAATAAACAAAAGACACAAATGAAAGAAACAAATATTTACACCATTAAGTTTGGCAAAATACTTAACTTTTGCATTAATTTATTTTCTTTATCCTCAGATGGTCTGAATTTAGTTGGAAAATGAAATAAATAAATTGAGATACTGGTTGAATATTTGGATTAGTGATTCAGATGAATTGCCATTCTAAGTCTAATTCACTTACTGGTTATTGGTGAACAATAAAGAATCAAATGCAATAAAGTGAGTCATAATGCCTAAAATTAGTAAATAAATTGCTTCACGGAGAAACAGGCGACTTCAGCTGWTATCCGCTAATTGTAATCCATATTAACATTTCTGGTGATAAAAGACTGGATTTCTTCAGTGATGCAACAAAACTGAAACAAAAAGAAAAGAAATCAAGGACACTTTGATAAGACACAATGCACAATGGACTTTGTACCCTTTTAATAATCTGCTGTAACTCCTTCTGCACTGTTACTTTCACAGCAGGCGTGATAGGGGAGATTTCTCCAGCCTGGCAAAAAAATATAAAAAAGTTTTAAAAGACATTATAAAGCACAATAAACAAATAAAACTTAAGACAGGTCATTCATTCGTTCTATTCTGCTTATCCTGTGCAGAGTACAGAGGACGTCCTGGAAGTCCTATCCCAGGAGTGCTTGGGCACAAGGCAGGGTACACCCTGGACGGGGAGCCAATACATAATAATAATAATAAAATAATATTAATATTAATAATAATATTAAATGTGTAATGCTTCCGTCCCTGAGCTCGTCTTGTGTATCGAACTCTTCGTCTGCTTTATCTGGCCCTGCCACGCACTCTATCTTCTCTACACATTCCCTCTTCGTACTGCTCTGCCCTTTTAGTTGGAGTTCTGTCAGTTATGTCAAGTTACTTCCTTGCAACCTATAAATCTCTCTACCTTAACATCCCTGTTCTTTAAAGCCGACTTTCCAGTCCAATCTTCCTCAAAAAAAAAAAACATCAAATGCTTACTTCCCTGATCAGTGACTCCCCATTCTAAAAGCTTTTTAACATTCTACTCTCCCTAGTCCTTGGAGCTGTGCCAATCATATCTAGCCTCTCCTGCATATAGWCTTTTCTGCACAAGAGTAATGGATGTTTAACAGTCTCACTTTCCTGAGTCTCGTTGGGTATTTTCCTACTATAAGTAGGGTGCTATTGAGGTTGTGTCCAATTTTTTTATTCATTCATTCATCCTCTATACCAATTCTTCATGTATAGGGTCAAGGGGGAAATCTCAGGAGACTTTGGGCACAAGGTGAGGACATCCTGGACAGGACACACATACACTACCTCCCAAAAGTTTGGGAACACCTGSACATTTCTTTGTTTTTGTTTAGTGATTTATTTTCTTCATTCTACAACAATATTGGGGATTTCAAAATATAAAATAACACATATGGAGTTAAGTAATTATGTAACAGAAACAACAGYCAGTTATATTTTCTGGAATAGTTCTCGCAAGACCAGTATTGTCAAGTGCATTTGCAAAACCCATCAAGCACTATGATGAAACTGGCTCTCATGAAKACCACCCCAGGAAAGCAAGACCAAAACCTACGTCTGCAGAGGAGAAGTTCATTTAGTGTTACAGTATCAGCCTCAGAAATCATCAATTAGCAAACAGCCCTTTAGAGTCGTTATAAAGGATTTACCGAACAGTTCACAGAAAATGGTTGCAAATTTTGAACACCTTCAGCATTGCTTCAGGAACGACCGTGGAGTTAGAAAGTGATCCCAAACTTTTGAGGCAATTAGCCTAATCTGCAAGTCTTTTGACTATGAGAGGAAACCCGCCAAGGATGGGAAGAAAATGCAAACAGACCGAGGCGGGAATCAGAACCTTGACGTGAGAGGCCACAGTGCACTTTCTAATGCCATCAGTAATTTACACAGCTCCACAGTACATAAACAATCAGAAGTTCACTTGGTGCTCTCTAATTTGTAACTAGGTATAGTAACTGCAGCTCCAGTTTTCTCTGATCCTTATACCCATCTGTGAAGACCTGCACACTATCTTTATCTTTGTGGTATATTGTATTCTCTAGCTAGGTCAGTTCTCTTTTCAACATGCTTGACCATTAATAATTTCAAATTAACATACAGTGTTTCAAATATCCAGAGAACTCAAACTAAAATCTTTGCCATACACCCCTATCTCTATTGCCAACTGATCACCTTTCCAGGGATTTCTCCATGCCCTCTTAGATTGATAATTAACCACTAGCTGTTTTCTGCATGGTCACAATGGCATTTCATCCGCTTCAATCTGGGGAGCACACACAAGGGAGCWTTTAACATTTCCTAGACACACTCAAGGCCTAAGCTTGCACTATATCCAGGCCAGACAACACAGATTTAGCTGCTGATCCATATATACTATAAGCCATAATCCATCTTAGTTCTTATAAGGGCAATGTATACGCTTCAGAGACTAAATACTAGCCCCCACTCCTTCCTTGCAAGGCATCTCACTTTTTTGCATTTATTAATCACATATCTCACATGCTCTCTCCGTCAAAAAATAATCAAAAAATCTAAAATATACTCCCAGAAAACAAAAAGGTCTAACTCTCTTACGGTTGTTTACAAGATACCATTTACAARAGATGCTGTCTGCAAAGGGCAAAAGGCATTATCAAAGATTCCTCTCACCCTAATCATGGGCTATTCATGCTGCTAACATCAGTCAGGCAATACAGGTGCATCAGAGTCCGCACCAACAGACTGAAAAATAGCTTCCCCCCCGTGGCTGTTACTGCACTGAACAGCTGATCATGGACTGTTGGCTAATATCACTGCACTGTCACTTTCTGTTTATATTGCACTGCTTCGTTTTTTACCACTATGCATCTGTGAACCATCAATAATTATGCTCCTCGTTGCACTACTGTATATTCCACCCATATTTATTCTGTGTATATTACAAATAAGTACTCACACATGTACATATGTTTATCCTGCTACTTTTTGGCATCTAATCTTCCAGACATGCTAATCCACTGCAATGTTTGCACAGTTACTGCACTACACTGGATTATCCTGTACACCATTATACAGTATATACAGTACAGTACTGTGCAAAAGTCTTAGGCCTCATATTATCTGTGATACAATGTTTTTAATATAAGTTTATGATGTCTGCATTATTATGTACAAGACCATTTACATGACAGACTAKTTTTCAGATGGGAAAAAAAACTGATCTTAGAATACTACACAAATCTGTATCGAACACTGCCACTTATGTTTAAGCAAGGAGTTTCCACACCAAATGATTTCCATTTATTGTTGATGTTACTACTAAGTGCTTTTTATAGAAGTTTCTTTTAATATAGGAATATTTTCCAAAGCATCATTGCGTATGGCTTTTGTTTGGATGTTCCCAAGACTTTTGCACAGTACTGTAAATAAAACAGCTGTTAGGTTTTACTGAGCATGCTAGAGAATATTAGTTCTTTTGTTAACTTTGTCACACTCGCTCCTTACTATTTTTCATGCAAACCCCAGGAGCATACATTATYGATTTTTTTCTTCTTCCGGCCATCTGAAAATTGGTCTGTCATGTAATATGTTGCTTTCTTTACAGGCATGCAAATATTCTTCTGTATATATTCCACGTCTTTATTACCTAATGAACCTTCTGTTATATACATACATACACATACACACACACTTCATTGGCTCTGTACATGTGCTCTGCACAATGACAGTAAAGCTGAATCTAATCTAAAAAGAACAGAGTGGGACTTAACACACGCCCCGGGGAGTCCCTTTTTTCTACCCTACATACTACTTTACATTTCTACCTAACATTTCAAACTTGACACTTCTGAGCCTGTTTTCACCTGAATGCTGTTGTTCTTCTGTTCAAACAGTCCTTAACCAAATTAATGCCTATTTTGCCTCTATTAACATGTGTTTTGTTAATAATTTAAAAATTACGATTTTGTATAAAAGTCAAATTGATTTACCAATATTTTACAGAAGCCGCACCCTAAAATCTACTTCCGGCTAGATTAAACACGGCGTTAGTTTAACCAGCCGTTTATGTGCGTTTGTGTGCGTGTGTATATATACATGGCTTTACGGTAACCCCCTAGGCGCTCGTTTTGGTGAACAAAAAAGTCGCTCGTGAACCTCGGGAACTTTGGACCGTTTCACATCTCTCCCAACTCTTCAGTCACAATTACATTTACAGCAGAGAAATTAATTAAGAATTCTCTTTAATCAACGCGTCTTGCACCAGCGTCGGTTGCTGAGAGGGAAATGATGCAGGCTATCGAAAATATTAAGTGAGTAACAGACAACTTGGTCATGTTTACTAGGATTAAGACTGGGCTCATATTAAATCTGATGTGCGCTTACGGGGTTTTACGGTAACCCTTAGGGCGTTGAGTGGGAACGCGGCCATTGGATGGTTCAATAAGTACACATTAAAATGTTCATTATTATTATTAGTTTAACAAAACAAAAAACTCGGAACGTAGTCTTTAAAGTTTTTCCTCGCGCCTGCAGTTGCCGTAAAAATCCGTATATACGGTCGCAAACATTACAGTACATGATTTGGGACAGAAAATCTATAGCTATAATAAATATTTCTTTCGCCCCTCGATTTTCAGTTAATAATACCTCTCTAATCGTTTTTGTTTCATAGCCAACGAAATACGTTTTGTAAGCTTAGTACTTTAGCTTTTGCTTTTTTCCTGACAGTAACCTAATTCCATGTCCAGTTGCCCATGTCCCCACTAAAAAGTTCCACAAGTACCCCAAAGTGCAGTAATATAGGATGTTGCTTTTATTAAAAAGTAGGGATTTTTATGAGCCCATGAAAAATAAAGATTATTCTGCAGTTTGCTTAAGTTTCTTCCGGGCGTGTGGTCCTTTGCCTTGGACCATTTGTGACCATTTTGTCTCATTGCAATTATTTTGTGGTCTTCTGTAGACAGGCCGTCTCCAGCCTTGACCCTCAGAAACGATACATCCTGGCCATTTCCTCAGTTGGACTTGGAGGTCTTTTACTCTATCGGGCATTGAGAAAGAAGACAAAGACAATCCCAGTTGGAGATGGATGGTGGAGGGTAGGAGAGAAACCCCTAACAGAAGACAGAACGATACGGCCATTCGTTGTGGAGACCTCTGAAGAAATGATAGAGGTAGAAGAAATTTTACCATCTTTAACATTTATAATGTATAAACCCCAGATACAGATGTAGACATTGTAAGTTTAAAAAAAAAAAAACCTTTCTATGCTATGTTTGACATCAGGATCTTTACCAGCGCATTGACCAGACACGATACACAGACTGTTTGCAAGACGCCAGATTTCACTATGGCTTTAACTCTACCTATCTCCAAAAAGTCACTTCATACTGGAGGCATGAATTTGACTGGGAGAAACAGGTTAAGGTGCTCAACAAGTACCCGCACTTCAAAACTAACATTGAGGGTGAGCTCATATTTATGCAAAATTTTCCCAAGAAACCAAATTATCCATAAAAAAGCTAAGTTTTTATTTTTTTGGATACATTTGTGAAATACAAGTAAGAGTGTTTATTTTGAAAAAAAAGATTCTTGACTCCACGTTTATATCACTTTAGGTCTAGATGTGCATTTCATTCACGTGAAGCCCGTCCAGCGTTTTGGGCAAAAAGTTCTTCCCCTCATCATGGTGCACGGCTGGCCTGGTTCCTTCTTTGAGTTCTACAGGATTATACCCATGCTCACTCAGACTGATGGAGACTTTGTCTTTGAGGTCATCTGCCCCTCCATCCCAGGCTATGGGTACTCTGAAGCCCCACAAGTGMAGGGTAAGACTAGAAAGAATTTATACAAGTCACAAAATGATTTCCATTCTTAAAGGTTCAACACATTTATTGCTACAACAGTATGGAATGAAATCACTGTGAAAAATAATCGTGCATTAAAAAGAAAAAAAACATTTGCGTTTTGTCCGAGTTGGATTCCAAAATCTAAGCCCACGACAGTTTACAGATACGAGATTTTGTGTTTGTGTACAAGTCTGAAATATATGACTGACTGTTTACAGACACACAACTCGTTTTTTCAACTCCTCTGTTACACGGACGAATTGCAAAATTGCACCCACGAATGTTGTGTTACACCACTGACAAATACATCATCAAGGCCACACTATCTGAGGGAAGAGAAATCGCTCCGGTTCATGCCCCCCGCCACCGTTTTAAACTCCTAAAATCTTACCTACTATAGTTAAAACATCTATCATTTTACTTCTCTTAAATATGTCCGAATCTGTAGGAAAAAAAAAAGTTACCTGAGCCATTTTGGCGCTGGTGGTTTAATCGATTGTGGTTCCCTCAGATAGTAACACAACATTCGTGGGCGTAATTTCGCAATTCGTCCGTGTAACAGAGGAGTTGTAAAATGAGTTTTGYGTCTGTAAACGGTCAGAGTCGTATATTTCAGAGTTGTACTGTAACAAACGCACAAAATCTCATATCTGTAAACTGTCGGAGCCGTAGATTTTGGAATCCAACTCGGACAAAACACAGAATTACACACATCCTTTTTTTTTACGCACCATTCTTTTTGACAGTGATTTTATTCCATGCAACAGGCGAGTACATTTGGCAAATTAAAATGTTAAACAAGGCCATATTTTTGTAATGCCACAAGTAAGAACTAAAGCACAAAAAGGAAAAGGAGCACCCATAATACATGTGTCTTCATAAAAGATAATGCAGAATCTATAAGCATACAATTTGGGAACAGCCCCAATTTCATTTGTTTAAACTGTGACCTGCCTTCTCACTTGTTTTCAATGTCGCAGGATTTAATTCCGTGGCTGCTGCCCGTATTTTTCACAAGCTGATGGAGAGACTGGGATTCACTCAGTATTACCTACAAGGAGGAGACTGGGGAGCACTAATCACCAGCAACATGGCCCAGATGAAACCCAAGTAAGATATTATAATACACAACTGTATACAGCTCGTCTTGTAGCTCACACAGTGAAGTCACAATGCATGATTTTTATTGTAAAGCAAAGGACAACTGACCAACTCCTAGTGGTAAAACTTTAAAAAAAAAAAAAAAAAACTGCTTTGAAAAATAAAATACAAAAGCACGAGTGTGGAGTGTGCAAAGCGGGAGGTGACGTTTTCTCGTTTAAATTTGCTATCAGGTGGTGAGTTTAATAAGTACATACAGATGCATATAACAAAACATCTGTTACCATAAGTGCATAAACCAAATTAACTTAATTCAATTAAATGACATCTCAATAGTACTATGTCAATGTCTAATGTAAATAAATAGTTGAATGTTGAGCTCAAAGTTGCACATACTGTAGAAGTTGGAAATGTGAATTTATTTATTTATTCATCATTACATTGCCATTGTGCATAGTACGTTTACGTTTAAATTTTGACACAGAAAAAAATTCATTTACATCACCTCAAGACATGCTTAATTAATGCTTCTGTATATAAATAAAGCTTTTTTCTTTGACCAAAGGTGTGTTAAGGGCTTGCACCTTAATATGATCAATGCCAGAGCAGGAGGCACTAAAACCGTCCTTTCTCTCATCATCGGCCGTTACCTGCCCTTCCTGGTAGGCTTCACCAGAGAAGATGTGCGGCGCATGTATCCTTACATGCAGAAGACCGTGTATGAACTTCTGAAAGAATCTGGATACATGCACATCCAATCTACCAAACCAGACACTGCAGGTATCATACTGTGACTTTCTTAGATTGTTCTGCACAGCCACAAAGGGCATGGCTGCAAGCTTGCATATGCGCCAGTAAGTGAACACTGTAGAAAAGGTTCAAGTTAAGAATGTGGCTGGTAAGAGTTGGTTAACGTCACACTGTAGCCTAGGTTAATTGGGTGGAGTTTTGTCTCCTCTGACAGGTTGTGCATTGAATAATTCACCAGTTGGCATGGCTGCATACATGTTGGAGAAGTTCAGCACCTGGACTGATTTTGAGAACAGGGATCTTGAGGATGGGGGATTAAYAAGGTAAAGGGGCACTTGCAAAAATGTGAGTGTTTATAACAGCGAATCCACTGAGGAGGGCTTATAGCCCCATTAACACCTATCGTGTATTTAGACTTTGTCACTTTTGCCTTCATGTAGGAAGTTCAGTCTGGATGATCTCCTCACCAACATCATGATCTACTGGACTACAGCCTCCATCATCTCATCAATGCGCTTCTACAAAGAGAATATGTCAGACTATCAGAACAGGCTGGACCACATGTAAGTGGAAAACTACACTACAGTGACAAAATACTATTTATCCAAAACGGAGGTACACTTGGAGGAGGATTTGTATGCTTGTTGTGGCTGCTTTTGCATGGTGTAACTTTTGCCTTGTCTCCAGGATAAAGATTTACGTACCGACTGGACTGGCAGCGTTTCCGCATGAACTGATGCATTGTCCCTGGGCCTGGGCCACCTCAAGATTCACAGATATTCGCTCTTACACCTATATGCCCAGAGGGGGGCACTTCGCAGCCTTTGAGGAGCCAGAACTGCTTGCTCAAGACTTGTTGCAATTTGTAAAGAAAGTAGAAAGCAAGAAGGCTAAATAGTTAGCTTACACTTCCTTTGTACATGGTACTTTACTTTAAAGTCATCTGGATATTATATAGATCACAAATTGTTTGTCTAGTAGTTGTTCCTAATTTACCTTGAAAATGCCTAGTCAATTCATATTCAGTATAAAACAATTACTAGCAGACATGTTATAGTTTATCATAAAACATATTTTAATAGAATATTTGTACATGTTACCTTGGGTAAAATAAAACTACATGGTATAAAAGTAAAACTTCAGATGGTCATAAAATTTTAGACATGTTATGGTGATCACATATTTTGACTGCTCTCTCAGAGAGATAACAGACATTGTAAATCTATTTCCTGCCATAATAAATACGTTTC
Source organism: Clarias batrachus (assembly GCA_003987875.1). NCBI lineage: Eukaryota > Metazoa > Chordata > Actinopteri > Siluriformes > Clariidae > Clarias > Clarias batrachus. The sequence continues at coordinate 37,787 of QMIH01002125.1, forward strand.
TCCTTAATAGAATGTAAGTAGGCACACACATTGAAGTTGACAGTAACTGCCCAACAACTGTATGTGAGTGCATGACATTTTATTACATTTCAATTCCTGAAACATAAAACTGACTCAACTGAGTCAGTTGAGATTTTCCATGAGGTGGAATCCATCAATCCCTGAAATTTAAGCACCATGATATTACCTTGCGTTAGTCCTGTCATTTATTGAAACCCTTAATAGCCACAGGAGTTTGAAACCAGATATAATCATCACAGTCTGTAATGTCAGGTTTCCTTTGGCCACTTTCAGACCAATCACTGGCTAACACTATCACCTGTCTCTTTACCTTTGCGGGAAGCCTGAAATCAACTTTAGGCTTGAACCATTCTACGCCACAGTCCCGATGAGCGAGCGCCATGACAGTGGTGCCCATGAGGCGGACCGGCTTAACGTCAGAAAGCAAATCCGCAACAAAAAGGGTGCGAAACAGCCGCCTCAAACACAGGGAAGTTCTCAAACTCCTGTCACTGCCTCCCTGCACCAAAGCCTCCATGTTGACCTCGTACACCTCTGTGGGAAGAATTCCAGAGCATCCGAGGATGAAAAGCACACGGGGGACGTAACTGAGGGAGAAGAGCACTTCCAGGTGACCAAGCACGTCATCCAGGTCTCGCAGTGTCCGCTGGCACCGCTGCCAAGTCGAGTCTCCTGATTTGATGGATTTCCTAACGACTCCTTCCTCCAACTGTGGGCAGAGAATAGTAGTCATGTCCTCATTAGCCTTGTATTTGTACATCATAATTGAAAAACATGAAAAAAAAAAAAACATTTTTACAGTACTGTTTGGCTTAATCTCTGTTTAGGTGTTTTTCATTCTCTCACCTGAGTGTTTGCAAGCTGCTGCTTTTGGAAGAAGACCATCTGGTCATACGTCATGGGCAGCTGTTGTCTCTGGTAAAGGACAAATTTAAGAAGCTCACAGACAAATCTGCAACAGCCATCTTGTGTCACGCTCCCTGGAAATATCACGTCCACGCGGCCCTCCTCCCGGGCTCTCCTCGCGATCTCCTCATCGTCGTTCTCGCATGCGGACTGCTGCGCAGACACTTGCCTTTCATCAGACTCCTGCTGGCACGTCATGTGAAGACCTTCAAGTCGCAAATGATTTCATTTAGTTTGGGATATTTCGTATGCTTAAAATAGCTATTACTATTATTTAAATATGAAGAAAAGAACTGAACCCTGTGCATCGTGATTGTTTAGGTTTTTTGTTTCAATACTGATACCATCATGACTTTGTCATCTTTTCAATGCTTTTTCAATGGAGCAAGAGACACTAGACTTCTATGACTGAAGAAATGGGTTAGAAAAATTCTGGGGATAAATGTGCTATTGCAAATGCCTAATGAAATACTTTCCCTAGAGAATTTTTAGAGAAAACTGAGAACCTATTGAGTCTGGTTCCTGTCAAGATTTCTTCCTAATGCCATTTCAGGGAGTTTTTCCAAAACATCTGTGACTTTAAAGGAACTTACATTCGGGGGTCAGAAACATTCAAAAAACGTTCCAAATTAGTACAACAGAAATGGCACTGATGGACTGCAAATTGTTTCTTGTGAATATAAACTGCTTGTGAACCTCACTTTCTCCTTTTTTGCAAAGCGGCATGGCATGGCATGGCAGCTGCTAATCAACCATGAGCAGATCGTTCCATGACAATGAAGAAGTTGCATGATTTAAGCACCAAAAAAATCAGCTGATTGGTTTGTTTTTGAAATAATAAAAGTATTGATCATTTCAAATGCTTGTATAGGACCCTTTTCAAAGCTCTAGTACCACAGTACCTTTGTAATATATCTGACCGTATCCAATGTAATATAAAATTATTTTATAATAAAGTTATTATGGTCCAATTTGCAGCTAATTAAGGTTTCTATGAAACCTGAAATATCGGTCATTTTCATACTGACCAACAACTCATCGAGTGGAACGCCTGAAGATTAACGGAAAACCTTTCGCCAACTGTGTTTGAAGAAACGGATCAGTCTGGTTTTGGTGCCAGACGAGCTGGTCTGACTGTTTCTGAGACTGCTGATCTACTGGAATTTTTATGCACAACCGTCTATAGAGTTTACAGAGAATGTTCTGAAAGAGAGAAAATATCMAGTGAGAGGTTGTTCTCGAAATGAAAATGCCTCATTGATCAGATGTCAGAGGTGAATGACCAGACTGATTCGAACTGATAGAAAGGCAACAGTGACTTAAATAACATCTTGTTACACCCAAGGTACGCTGAAGAGCATCTCTGTACACTGCAAACCTTGAAGCAGATGAGTTACAGTAGAAGACCACACCGAGTGCCATTCCTGTCAGCTAAGAACAGAAAACTGAGGGCCATGTGAATTCATATGAACATCAAAATTTAAAATGTTGTCTGATTTCATGAATCTCCGACATTTAAATGGTATTGTCAAAACTTGGCTTGAACAACATGAAAGCATGATTCCATCAAAACAAAATCAAAAGTTATAGCTGAGAGGGAACCTGTACAGGAAAATCAGTTTAATAGATTGACTGATCATTAATGGCTTATTTAAGTAGAGTGTTGTGGGTTTGGGTTTGTCTGCACCACGTGACACACCTGGGATACGCTTAAACACCTAGCTCGATACAAGTCAGCAGACTTACTCCTCTCCTGTTGGCTCTCTGCTGCTCGGGTGCTGTCTCTGTTCTCCTTCGTGTCCTCCCCTGGTGCTTTTTCAGACATGTCCTCCTCCCCAGCAGCTGTATGTTCCACCCGAGCTTCGCCCTGACTCTGGGCCACACAGTCCGGCTCTGGGATAACAGTCATAACTTTATCTAATTCTCCTTCTTTTCCGAATCTCTCCTCGCCCATAGCTCCAARTGTTTGAATTGAATTTCCCCCGCTGATGCATCATGGGAAACACGGAAGCGGAAGTGCTTTTTTGGAGCCGCAAACGTCTGGGCCGTGTCTCAAACCGGAGACCTATACTGCTGACTCCTATAAGTTAGGAAGCTAGGTAGTGCAGTTCCGCGTACGTCAGCACGTTGCTAGGTTACCGAAACACGATGGCGGTTTCCAGTAAAGTAAAGTCAAATCCTGGGAAGGGAAACAGGTTAAATTTAATAGTTCCTGGTTAGAAATAAAAACCATCTTCATAACGTCATTTCTTCAAAATGTTTTCTGTTGCTATGTTTACAGGCTGTATTATGGGATATGTGTGATAATAATAACACGACAACACTTTTTCTTTTAACCCTTGTGTGGTGTTCATGTTTTTGTTACTCAGCCAGTATTCTGGAGCCGCTGCATGTTGTAGTTTTTAATTCATTCAACACAGTAAATCAATTTACTTCAGTTTACTTCATCCCGATTACAAGCAATATACACAGGATATATGGTCAATATTTGCCCTTTACCTTTGTTAGATCACATTTATAAATTAAAGTGCCCCCCCCCCTTTTTTTCTATTTTAATAAAATGTCATTTAAAAACAGATAAATTATCAATTCAAAAGAATATGAGTGAAAAAAAAAATCAACAGATTTACAAATTAAGCAACTATTGATTTTGATTTATATGAACGTAAGTAGAAGTTTAACCCTTTCAGGTCATTTTACATAACACAAGCTGAACCATGTCATTCTGGCCAACACATCAGCCCCACTGAATACATTGCCCTTTTATACCAACCTATACAACACATGAGGGGCAGAGTTTTACCGTGTATATGGTGCATATGTACTTCTTGATGCATGTACATAGTGTTTCTCTGTCCTTGGGTCCACACACTTCACAGCACTTTTTTGTTGTTGTTGCTGGCTGGTTGCATTCCTATCACGTTGGCATCCATGCAGAGTGGCACATTTCTTGAGCAAAAAGACCATTCAATTTCATAATTTTTTGACATACATATTTTTGCACTTGCTAGTTGTTGACTGGCTTCTCTTTTTGTAACTGACAGGCTGGTTCTGCATCTCGTCTTTGTTTTAGAACTAGCTGATGCTCAGTCTCAACCTTTCCTTCAAAGTCACTGTCAGACTCAGAATTTTCARAAATGTTATCATCTTCCTCAACATCATCATCAAAAGTATATCTCTCTCTCTTTCCAAATTCAATAGCAATGTCTTCTGAACACAGAATCTTTTGGCCCTCCAGATAAGTTGTGATAAAGAACCACAAAGCTATATTTATTGTGTCAATTTGAGACATGAAAAATGAAATAGAATAGGAGCAAATGAAGATTGGTTCCCACAAGACAGAGGGTAAAGTGTGTAGGAATGTGAGAGCAGACATGTCGGTGCTTGAATTTTGCCACAATGTTGTATGACAATGTTTACAACYTGGTGTGGGAGAAAAGGCCTAAACACAAAACTCACACTCTCTCTCACACACACTAACAGCAGGCCCAGACAGGAGGAGGCCAGAGTGAAGGTACACAGGTACATCTACAATTTTCACACTTTTATCAGACCCGAACATCCCTTATGTAATATAAATGTGTAGGGGGGTGTACAGGGTATAATCATTGAAATGTTTTCTGTTATATGCTCTTCACAGAAAATGAGCGAAGGCCAATGAGTCTGAGTTTGAAAAAAAAAAAAATGTATAATTTTTCTTTTGTTAAAAAGTGAAAACGGGTCCCAGCGACCCAAACACCACACAGAGTTAAGCAAGTTTTGTTGTTGTTGTTTTAGACAATACATTGCCAACCCCACATTTAATAAGATGGCTCTCCCTTTTAGTTATGCTGTTATAGTTAGTCCTGCCGGAGTCCCTGCTTGCACTCTACACTCAATATACATTCACCTTATACATTGTTTGACTGTGAACATACATAACTGCCATCTCTCCTTCTCTTCTCCCCTCTCTCTCTCTCCTTTTTCCTCCCCCTGTCTCTCTGTTGAGCTATACATGTCCCTCCTGAGCTGCCAGTGATCCAGACCTCTCTGCCCTCTGGACCTGTCTAACTCGTCCTGGATTCCTGCTTCTGGTTGGAGATTTTGTCGCATGGATGCCTTGTGTGATCTGCCTGGGATGCGTGTGGTGGCTGGGGATGGTTCCACTTTTCCACAAAGACTGTCCTGTCCCCGAGTGATGCAGACAGCTGTTCTCTGGGGACCTGTGACTTCTGTTGCTCGATAGTTCAGGACTGGAATTTCCTACAGTCTACCTGATCCTCCAGGAAAAAACTGGACTCCATTTCATTTAATTTACACATCTCCTGTTATACTGAACTTCCAGCCTTACACAGTATGATGCAGATCAATCCCTGCTATCAGTTTTCACCCAAATGAGGATAGGTTCCCTGTTGAGACTGGTCCCTCTCAAGGTTTCTTCCTATTACCACCTCAGGGAGTTTTTCCTTGCCACCGTTGCCCTCGGCTTGCTCATCAGGGTCAATCTTATCATTTTGATTCATACACATTCACATTTCATACAAACTTAATTCTTTTGATTGTGTAAAGCTGCCTTGCGGCAATGTCAATTGTTAAAAGCGCTATACAAATAAAATTGAATTAAAATGAATATACATGAAATGATTTTTAGCATCAGCAAAACTAAGTGACAGCACTTTCCACAATTTTTGTAGAACAACCCATGCACATATTTTAATGTTAACGTTATGAATAGATGTTTCTTTTAGAGGTGGTATGATGTCTAGTCAGAGTGACTCGAGGTCATGTCTGCAGATAGGAAATGGCATGATTTATCTGACACATTGTTATAACCAAGGACAAAAGTCTGATTACTCTGTGGGAAAACATCATGCCACACTTGTACATTCTATCTGGAAACTATTCAAACTTTTTCAGAATTTATACATTTTATTGTTAAAGTGAATTACATTGATTTTTTTTGCTATTAATTCTCACACAGTAGAGAAGTGGTAATTCAGTGGGTTGAGCCTATGGGTTTCTAAGTAGCACTTCTGAGTAGATTAAAAGTTTTTGATCAAGGCCGTTAACCCCATCTGCTCCAGAGGCATTGCATCATGGCTGACTCGTCCTTTATGAAGTGAGTAGAGAAAATGAGACAAAACCACAAAAATCAAGAAAGTAAAGATTTAGCACTTTTAGCACAACAACCAGGACAAAGATGTAGTGGCTTTAGGATGAAGCCTGGTCTTGAATCCCACAGGCCCTCTTTGGAGAGACATAAAGTTCACAATCCAAGTTCAATCAAATCTAAACCACCTTAAAATGATGGGCCTAAATGCAGGTAAACAAGGTTTCTATAGATTACAAAATAAGCTGTAATTAGTACCAAAGATACTATATACCCCATATGCCTTGTTGGTTTAGGGGTCTGATTCTTGCTTCAGGTGTGAGAGATCACAAGTTCAAATTCTGGATGAGCCCAGATTTTTACACTGAATAGTTCCTTTACAGGAAGGGACAAAATAATTAGATCCCAGGAACACGGACTAGGTTGCTTGGTCCAATAAGGTTCAAAATCAAGGTCCACTTGTCCTTCTCGTGTCTGTAGATGTCTGTAATTTCCAATTGGAATAATAGACATCTATTTATTTATATAAGCTCCTACAAAGTACTAAATCTAAAATAAAGATGCTTTAGTGATTCTGTGGCATTTACAGTATAAGAATATTTTTTGACATTACTTTAATGCCAAGTGTATTGTTTGCTGCTTGATAAAGACTTCTTGAATGACATGGCAATGTCCTTAAAACCAATGTCAGTCATTAAGTAATTTTTATCCTTAAAAATAACATTGTCTCTTTTTGCATTTTCTAATGTTATAAATAAAACTAACGTTACAGGCATTTTTAATAAATTCACTTAATACAACTAAACTAAAAATAATAATAATAAGTACTAATAAAAATATGTAATGAAATATTACACTGGGGCTAGGAAAGTCAGCATAAAAGTGTTTTAGGAAGCATTAAAATCCTGCTTAAGTCTGATCTTTGCCAGTGTTGCATCACAAGCAAAGCTGGTCAAAGTGTTAAAGGTCTACTGAACACAATGTAGGTGACAGTTCAGAACACATGGAACGTAAATGAGTTATTTACTACTAAAATAGAAGGTTTAAATGCTGTACAATGGTTATACCTGTTGCAAAATGTACTAAATCTTCGCCAAAGTAAAACATAAAGCAGACAAAATGACCTCTGACTATCACATAAAAGGTCAAATCAGAGGAGTCGCACGGAATTGCCAGATAAACTCCTGACAGATGTCTTTCATTGCCAAGGTACACTTGACTGATGTTATTTGTCAAACTTGTCACTAGCTGTTTTGATGCAAGCAAAATGACTGCCATCAATTTTCGTTTCCAGCAACTGTTGTGTGGTCTTACTGTACATACTTGGTCATTAACGAACATCAATCTGAGGTCAATCAAGCAAGACTACTAAGATTTGACAGTTATCTCTTGCTGTCCCTAACTATCAACCACCTTTAATATGTCTTTAATATGTATATATTATGATATGTATATCATTTGACTATGTTGTATGTTGGTAATGGTGTGTTGCCCAGCAATTTTCATCTGATGTGGTTCACAGTGTTTGTTTTCCATGGTTTCAGCATTCGTACACACTTTCAGTACATTAGTAGCCAATTCCAGTCTGTTGGAAACCCAATGCAAAAAATTTATGATAACTTCATTAAATGTTTTATGTGCTAGGGTATTTTTTAAATAATGGCATAAAGGTGTACAAAAATTAAAATACCTGTTAAAAATTAAAATTAAGCCTACGTTATATTTTTTTCTTTAAAAAGAATAAGTAATAAAATGTGATAAAAAACCAGGATACATTTATGGTATTGCTGTTAAACAGAAAAATGAAAATGTCTAATAATTAAGAACAGGCTTAAACAACATAATCCTCCAACATTCCCTTCAAATTTGTGGCCTCGACCTGAGTGAAGAGACTGATAAAGCTCTAAGGTTGCAAAGCACTGGGTATCTTACTGTTAATAAGTGAGAAATGAGGATTTAACAAAGAATCATTTTGTATACATGCAAGATTGTCCATTTTGATGATCAGGCATAATGCATATGATTTATGATTTTCAAAAAAAAAGTTAATATTAAACAAAATTAAACAAAATTATGATTAAAACACATGAACACATTCCACTTTTTTCCAGACATGCTCCTCCCATTATTATCAGTATTATCCTATAAATATTTACAGTTTCCTAAGGGAATTACAGTTGCATTTCACAGGATTAAGCTTGGACCTTAGTAATCATGTTTGTTAAGGTTCTAGTCCTACTCTTGGCATTCTCCGTGGCTGTGGCGAGAGTTGCCATTGTTGGAGCCCCGGTGGACGTAGACATAAATTGTTCAGACGTTCAAGATGCTCTGCAGTTCGCAGTCACTGAGTATAATAAAAAGAGCAACAAACCATACACCAGCCAAGTTGTTAAAGTGATCAAGGCTCAGAAACAGGTAAGATATTACTGCTTTTTTTTTTTTTACTTTACAACAGGAAGCTTCCATTTACCTTATTATTAATGCAGCCTCAGTTACCAAAAGAAAATGTAACAGGGTCCAACGAAATGTCTTCAATGGGGTCAAAACTGTGAGATATTCCCATATGGGGATATGCGGTCCCCCCAAATACAGAAAAATATTCAGGCTAAAGGTTCAGATTGTGGAATATGATGTCTCGGGTATGGACCTAAATACTTTACTTACAACCAACCATGCACACTGGCCTTTTAATTCTGAGCCAACAATGGCCCAAGTAGAAGTTATAAGTAAGTTGAGGTTGTATTTTGAGAGCACAGCATTGCTGTCTGTGTGTCTGCCTTCCCAGGATAGGCTTCACATCCCTGATAATAATAAATTACTTACAAATGATAAACAAATTAATGTGTCACTTGGCCTCATCCTACTATATGAGCAAAAGTCTAACTGACGTGTGGTCTAAAGTTAGTGGTGATTCTATGTATTTTCTTTTTTTTTTGCTTTAGATTGTTGCTGGTGAGAATTACATCTTTACTGTTCTGATGGCCAGGGAACCTGGAAGCCCATGTGCCATCGGTTCAGATCCAGCAATTGCACAAGTTAGTTACATAATCGATGCATGATTCATGCATGTGTTTAATTTACTGTATTTGTTTTCCTACAAATGCTAAATCTTCTGCCTCTTTGTCACCTCCCTTAAGCCTCATGAATGCACCCTTACAGTGTGGAGTAGGCCTTGGTTGAACAGTATGATTCTGACTGACAATACCTGCTAAGAGAGTCATCCAGCAGCCCTGAAACTTTCAAGACATAAATCAGAAATGCTAATCAAATGTTGTTCATTGTGCGCCATTGTGCCACCTCATATAAATAACTACTAMTAATAATTTCTGCTTTGGATTTTTTATTCAAAAGTTTTAGGCATGACCCATAGTGGTCCATTACACTCTATAAGTATTCATATGATGTAAAGTCAAAGTTTTTTTTGTGTGTGTGACCAAAGATCAGCATTATATTTTAGTTGGTGTAAGAATATAAGTGTTCCTATTTTTGTGTCACAAAATGCATGTACTGTTTTTTACTGTTTTATACTATGTGAGATTTGTTTGTGAAGATACAAGGTTTGTTGATTAAATGTATTTCTTCATTAAAGAATAAACTGAGCTCATATATAATTATATTTTCATGTTGGTCACATCCACCAATGTATAACTTTGTGTTTCATGTTAATGTGTGTATCTGTCTATATTAGACAACACATTCTTAATTACTTATGATTTTTTATTTTTTAAAGTAAAAACTGTTTTGGCACACAATTATTAAGGACAAAAAAAAGACTGTTATGAAACGAGGAAAAATGTCCAGGATTTCTCTTAATTGGTGTGACAGTTATTTCAGAAGCATGAGCGCGTAGCCCGAGAACACAAAAACATCTGAAATTACAAACTTTTACTTTTACACTTTTACGCCAGTAGGGCCCCCCCCCAACATTGTGTAAGACAGGCACCAACTTGGGGATCAAGGACAGTAGGTGACACTCAAGTGCTGACAAACTTCAAGTGGCAATGTGCTGGCTTTCAGATTACAGTGGAACCTTGGTTTGTGAGTAACATGGTTTGCGAGTGGTACGCAAGAGGAGCAAAGATTTTTAATAAATTTTGACTTGAAAAATGAAAAAGTCTTGGTTTACTAGTGCTGAGTATCATGTATCGTGCATGCGCTTCTTGTTTTGCCGCTGAGCGTCACGTGATCACAACTGAGCCAATGTTTTTTCTATCTCTTGCACTGCAGAATTGTGGGTAATCGTCTCCCCTGCTGGGTCTTAATGCACATCTCTTACTGGTATAATCAACATCTGTGTAACACTGTGACCATGCATGTGTACGTAAAACATGTTTTATTGTGTTTATTGTGTTTGAATGCGTGTGTGTACAGCGCACGTGTACAGTTTATTATAACACACGTGTGTGTGTGTGCGCGTGTAAAGCAAAAGCAAGTCTCATTAGAGGGTAAAGATCCATTTTCTCTCTTTGTATCAGCCTGCACTGAGTTTGTGTCATTGGACACCATGCTCCTTCTCTCTCTCTCTCTCTCTCTCTCTCACACACACACACACACACACACACTCTCTCTCTCTCTGCTCTACACAGAAACTCTGCTCTGTCGCGAGTCTTTTCAAAGGTAAAATGCAGGTTAATTTGTTTTATTTTTACTTTACAGCAGTGATTCCATTAGTCTGCGCTCATTCGAGTGTCATTAGAGAGATTTCCTGTTTATTTTTCCGATAAAACAGTGCTTCTGTTTTGTGCGCACATGTGTGTGAAACTAAAATAAAAGAGGAAGAGGTGTTGCTGTGTAAGACGAGAAGAGGGAGAGGGAAGGGACTCATTCACAAACACACACGTACAGCCCCTGCGCGCACAAACAGAAACACTTGTCTGTTGGGATTTATTTTATTTATTTTTATTTTTTAAAGGTAAAGTTTACTTTAAATTTTGTATTAATTATTTCTTTGTATTTATTTTTTTGAGCTGTGAAACAAATAATTTAACTTATTTCCAGTATTTCCTATGGGAAAATTTGATTTGGTTTACAAGTGTTTTGAAATATGAATCTGCTTCCGGAATGAATTATGTTCGTAATCCAAGATTCCACTGTACTGAAAAATATAGTGATGAATGCTGATTGAAGAGTCCCATTGCAAATTTTTGCATAGGTTTCCAATGAAGGGCGTTCTGCACTGTTGCCCACATTCAAGACCTTTATCAAATTAGACCAACTTTTTTTGTGATGTACCAGAAACCAATCTACACAGGGTTACAGACCTTTCTTCACTCCACTGTAATCAGGTATTAACTGTAATAATTATTTAGTCATGTTCATGAGAATTGAGTAGAAACCTTCCATGTAATGATTCATACTCTATCTGTTGCATTAAGAAACACAAGAACAGAATGTCTCATGTTTGTTCTTTATGGTAATGTTTTCTAAATTACATTTTATCATAATAAGTCCAATTCAAATGACAATCGTTACACCGGTGTGATTCCTGCGGCCTACTGTCTTACTACTGATCCACTGTCATCACCTCACCTTTCAGCAAAAGGCGCATTGTGTCTGGTCCCTGCCTGACTCTGGCTCAGAATGTGATACCCCGTGATGATGCAGCTCTGCCTTTTTAATTCCCCTTTGCACTGTTAGGAAGTTAACTGCAAAATCTGGTGTCAGATTAATAACAATTTCATTTGCTTACATGTTCAAACACATCCAGTCAATGGAGTTATTGCATTGTCTAGTGCCAACTCCAGAATTTATCCAAAAAATTGCATGGGGCCTTTATGATCAGCATTCATCACCATTATCTTCGAAATATACTGAAGACCTGCACATTATCACTGCTGAGGTTTAAAGTTTGTCAGCACTTGAGTGCCACCTACTGGCCTGAGTCCGCAAGTTGTTGCCTGCCTTGCCTATTGAAAAGCAGTGCCTCTGTTCTCAGCTAATTTTTGTCACAAGGTCAACTGAGTCTTAAGGTTAGACATTTTTGAAATGTTACTGTTCTATTCAACCGCTTGTTTCCAAGTAACCAATTTATTTTTAAAAATCGCTGTGGAATACTATGTATGCAATTATTTGTCTTACTGTGTACTCAACATCATTATAATTTTACTTAGACGACTGTATTCATGCAATGTTTTATGAATTTGAAAAGGATTTAGCCCTGTAAAGTCCCATTACTGAACTTCATTAAATGTTTTATGTGTTAGGGTATTTTTTTTATAATGGCAAAAAAGCATACAAAAAGAATTTTAAAAACTGTTAAAATTAAAATTAAGCATACTTTATTATTATTATTATTATTATTATTATTATTATTATTAGTTGTTGTTGTTGTTGTTAATAATAATAATAATAATAATAATAATAATAATAATAAACACATTAAGTATTACAATGTGCTAAAAAAAAAACAGCATCCATTTATGGTACTGCTGTTAAATAGAAAACTAAAAATGTTCTTTGTGTAATTAAGAACAGGCTTACACAGTTGAAGGTTGAACATAAACCTCCAACTTTACCTTCAATCTGTGGCCTCGAACTGATTGAAGAGAAGTACACCGATAAAGCTCTAAGGTTGCAAAGCACTGGGTATCTTACTGTTGATCCAAGTGAGAGATGAGGATTTAACAATAAATCATGTGGTATACATGCAAGATTTTCCATTAGATCTTTTGTTTGATTGGGCATAATACATATAATTTATCATTTTCAAAAAGATAATGTTAATAATTTTGACCTAAACAAAATTATGAATAAACCACATGAACACATTTGTTTTCTAGACACGCTCCTCCCATTATTATCACTATTATCCTATGAATATTTACAGTTTGCCAAGGGAACTGCAGTTTCCTTTTATACGATTAAGCTTGGAACTTAGTAATCATGTTTGTTAAGGTTCTAGTCCTACTCTTGGCATTCTCTGTGGCTGTGGCAAGCGTTGAGAATTTTGAAGACTTGGTGGACGTAGACATAAACTGTCCAGAAGTTCCAGATGCAGATTTGCAATCACTCAGCATAATAAAATGAGCGACAAAAAGATACACCAGTCAAGTTGTTAAAGTGATCAAGGTTCATAAACAGGTAAGATATTTTACTGCTCTTTTTTTTTTTTTTACTTTACATCAAGAAGCTTCCATTCACCTAATTATTAATGGAGTTAATTAACACTGTGCCTACACCTTGCCTAAATCTGACTTCATCCTCAGTAACCAAAAGTAAACATAACAGGGTCCAAACAAATGTCTCCAATGGGTTTAAAACTGTGAGATATTCCTATATGAAAAATATTCAGGCTAAAGGCTCAGATTGTGGAATATGATGTCTCAACCAATTATGGAAAAAAATTACCTACTTACAACCAACCATGCACACTGGTTAAAAAAGAAATATGTCATGAGTAATCAAGAATGTGTTGTCTATTATAGACAGATACACACATTAACATGAGATACAGAGTTATACATTGGTGGATGTGACTAACATGAAAATATAATTATATATGAACTCAGTTTATTATTTAATGAAAAAATTAATGTAACTAACAGACCCTGTATCTTCACAAACAAATCTCGCACAGTATGTGATTTTGCAGAAAGCCACAGGACATTATTTTTGGGGACAAAAAAAATAGGCACACTTAAAGCCACAAGACAATTTTAAATAGGAACATTTTATATTTTTACACTAACTAGATGATAATGCTGATCTTTGATCACAGCCTTAGAGCAAAAAAACTTTGACTTTATATCATATGAATACACTCAAAAAAATTAAGAAGGCAGGTTATGCACTTTACATAATATAATTATTTTCAGTATACTCATAATAATTGTATTTGTTGACTTAAAATGTTTTTGATTAAGTTTCACCTAATTATGTCTCAACTTAACCGTACAAATTCCTAATACGTTGTCTAATCAGAAACCATTCACGTTAAGTCAACATTTCATACATACAGTGGGTGGCAGTAGCGAGACGCCAGCGGTCATGAAACGCTAAAGAAACAGAAGAGCAAGACGCATCAAACTACACACGCGCAAAGTTAATTGACTCTCTGCGTCCGTTACCCGCTGCAGTTTTGTCCGTTTTGGACCCCAGCAGTGGCGGCGCCCCCTGAAATTTAGACAGGGAAGAATGCTACTTTAACGTGTAATTATTTAACATAATTATTTTTTTTTAAATAATGAAATAAAGTCATTTAGTGACACTATTCCGCTGTATTTTTTTTATATAATTTATTTACAATAAAAAAAAAAATCGAAACTATTCTACGTTCATGTGTGTTCGTGTATACATATGCCTAATTTCATAGTTAAATATTTACCCATTTAATAGGATTGTAGTAAGTATATTTAGTACTGTTTTTTTCCTATTTAGAACGCAACTTTTGAAAAGAAGAGGGGAGCCTCATAAAGGCACTTTTTTCTACCTAATGAAGATCGAACTGTCTCTTCAAAGAATATCTGGTAGGTAATGCTAATAATTACTGCAGAAGTAACTGTATCGTTGGGCTCAAATTTGTGAGAAATCAGTGTGGACCAAAAGTTAGTGATCAAATACTAAAAAAACATTTACAGGGGAAAATGCAATGCAAACAGCCTCTTTGGAATTATGTATTAGTCTAGTGATTTCATTTTTGCTTTGTGTGTGTGTGTGTGTGTGTGTGTGTGTGTGTATCAGTAGGATACAGATGGCCATGCTGCAGAGAGGGATCTTGAACATGTTGTATTTGGCATCTACAGCATCAATGTTGAGGGAGGTGATGCCACCAACCCCTCCAGTTGATGTTGGAATTGTTATTGTGGGTATTGAAGTGCTTCCCGACTTGGGAGACTTTACTGCATGTGCGCTCTTAATGGGTATGGGGATAATATATGCAATGAACCTCAGATATCCTCAGGAACTGAAAACTTTTCAGGTACTGCAGAAGATCTTCCTCCAGATGGATGGTACCAGACTTTCACCAAAGGTACAGGTGCTTATAAACAAACTTGCTGAGTAAACCAACATCGAGCACTTGAGTTTGTTGAGTTCCACATGAAGGCCTTTTTTGCACTTACTGAAAATGTTTGGATGTTTTGTTTTGGATGCAATATATTTAGGCTTTGAAGGAATTTGGAAAAAAAAAACCTGTAAAAAATTATGTTTTTTAAAAATGAAATCTTATTTAAATATGATAAATTAACTAATTTTTAGTTGGTATTATTGACCTTAAGGACGAGGTTGTGCATTTTCCTTTAAAAATTTGTAAAAAAAAATTTAAGAACCGTTTTTTTTTCTTTTCTTTCTTTTTTTTCTAGGTGACATGATTCTTTTCTTATTGTCCTGAATACTGTTGAAAGAAAAGTTGAAGATAACCAACTTCGATGTTGTTTTTTTGTTAAAAAAACAATTTTTCCCCCTGTTAAAATGTGTCAAAGTTGACAGTAAAGATGAAAATTTGGAGAAAACAGCATGAACATGTTGCATATTGTGTACAGTATGTCTTTTGTATTGTTGGACCATAATATTCTTAATTTCTTGATTTCTGTGCCAACTGTTATTAAATTGCTTGTGACAGTAATGTTGTTGTGAATAAAGGCCCTTACAAATGTTAGTTGAGTTTACTAAAGTCATTTGTGTATAACTCGTTGACAAATTAAAGTTACATTAATCTAACAAAAAATGTATTTATTGAAAGCATTCTGTTATGATTAATAAAGCCTAAATTAAATGTTTTGTTGTAAAATTATTATTTTACGTTGAATAAACAAATATGTAATATGCAACATCTAAACAACTTTGTTTTATCCATACAACATGATTGACTCTTGTTAGTTAAACTCAAATTTCTTTTGTTGAGCAAACGTTATTGATAATATTTGGCTTGAATTAAAAATATTATTTCTCCCTAAAACAACTCCATCATATTTGATAAACTTAAAATAAATGCTTTCATCTTTCATAATTAATTTTCGTGGAACCTGTTGACAAGAAAAAATTAATTAAACCCAACGTTTCATTTTTTGGGGGTGTTTATACACTGTAAACCTAAATGCTCAAAGTAATTAAACAYATTGAGTACTGTTAACTTAAATAATTACTGTTAGTTCAAATTAATAGATCCTAATGAGTATTTAGAACTTTTTGGTAGTTATAAGTTTGTAGAAACGACACTTTTCAAGTTAGCTGAATAAATTTGATATTTTAAGTAACTAAGTACTTAAGTAACAGTAACAGTCATCTTAAAGTTCTACAAACATAAAATATTTCAGCCTGTGTCTGACATCATCAGGGCAATAGGCCACTGGTGGCTCAGTGTTAGGTGTTTCGAAAGGCCCGGGTTCGATTCCCAACAACTGGATGAAGTGTCTGTCCCAAGCCCAGATAAAATGGGAGGGTTGAGTCAGGAAGGTTATTTGGTTATTTGGTGTAAAACCTGTGCCAAGCGTGAATGCGGACTGGATTGTCTGCTGTGGAGACCCATTGCCGGAAGCAGCCGAAAGACCAACAGCAATTTATTTGATTTACAGCAACAAAAAAAATTATAATTGCTATTAAATAGCATGAGTAGACTAATCAATAATGCAAGTAAATAACTATTAATACAATTGAGTACAACAAACTCAAAAACTAATAGTTCTGTTTACTTAGAATTGGACTAAAAAATTTATGTAACTGATTACCGGAACATTTTTTGGGTTTACAGTGCAGTTAATACCTGATTACAGTGGAGTGAAGAAAGGTAGTCTGTTTTCTGTGTGTTGCATCACAAAAAAATCTGATTGAGGTGATAAAGGCCTTCAATGTGAGTGACAGTGCAGAACGTGGTGAATAAATGGTAGTGTAATAAGTTGTTTCCTGTGGACTACACAAGAGGTCTTATATGCTGCAAATTTGTTAGTCTTGCTACAAAAAATGTACTACTACTTATAGCTTATTTATTTACATAAAATATACCTTGTGATGCTCAATCGCATATCTCACAATTTTCATAATATCTATTAATCAAAAATGAAGCAGTAAATATTATAATCAGCATTCACATATTTTATAAAAATTATTTAACTATATTGGTTAGTAAATAAAAACTTTACCGTCATGGCCGAGTTTCCCTAAAGCATGGCAGCACAAATGCCCCCGTTAAATGGTAAAACCAGAATCTAATCACACCTCATCAGTTAAGAAGATCTTAAATGTGCAATTTATTTAAGAAACTTAGCCCTGATTAGTTACAGTCACTCACAATACTATTAATCTTTTAGGTTTATCCCCAACAACATCCAGTGGTACAGTATAGCTTGTTCAATGATTAAGCTACAGTAAGCATGATTCAGACATTTCTTTGGTGATTGATATCCTTTTAGGTTCAAGCAACCTTTTAAACTTCTCTTCTGATTCAGTCAATGATTTTCTTTTTTTTGTGGCTCTAGTCCAGACAACTGGGTAACAGATACTAACAAACTAAAAAGTGTAACTGAGAAATATGCACAATCTAAATTCCTTAAAAACACCTACTGAAATTTATAAGAAGGTCAGGAGCTCATTAAGCCGCATGTAGAAATACAAAGCCAAGCACCTGTACATGCCTCGATTACAATATTTGAATTGGGAGAATACGTTGTCCTTATGAAAGAACATTATATTTACAAAAGCAAAACTTGGACACCCTTATGCAGTAATTATGAACTGGTAAGTCCTGTTCCCCATAATTCTGTAATATGTTTCTGAAAGTCCTGATATTGACTCTCTAACTAATTTATGTCATTAAAGGTATCATATGATACATATGAGCATTTTGTTTAATTAATGGCACATAATGTGGTTCTGAAATTCTGATCCGGTCCTGTTATTGACTATCTGACAAATTAAAGTAAATATTTTAAAATTTATTAAATAATCGCTGTGGAATGATATATTTTACTGTGTAGTCAACATAATTATAATTTTACTTAGTCAGTTGTATTCATGCAATGTTTTATGAATTTGGAAAGGATTTAGTTCTGGAAAGTCCCATTACTGAACTTCATTAAATGTTTTATGTGTTAGGGTATTTAAAAAAAAGGATATTTATATAAAAAAAAAGATTGTGCAAAAAGAATTTAAAAAACTGTAAAAAAATAAAAAAAAAAACAAAAAAAAACATAATAATAATAATTCAGCCTACTTTATTAAGAAAAATCCTTAAGTAATAAAATATGAAATTTTTTGAATAGATTTATGGAACTGCTGTTAAACATAAAACTGAAAAAAATGTCCTTATCTTACTGTTGATAAGTGAGAAATGAGGATTTAACAATAAATCATGTAGTTTACATCCAAGATTTTCCATTAGATCTCTTGTTTGATCGGGGCATAATACATACGATTTATAATTTAAAAAAAGATACTGGTAATAATTTTGCCCTAAACAAAATTATAAATAAAACACACAAACACATTCCACTTTGTTTTCCAGACACGCTCCTCCCATTATTATCAGAATTATCCTATAAATATTTACASTCTGCCAAGGGAACTGCACTTTCCTTTCACAGRATTAARCTTGGAACTTAGTAATCATGWTTGTTAAGGTTCTAGCCCTACTCTTGGCATTCTCTGTGGCGAACGTTGAGAATTTTGCAGATGTGGTGGACGTCGACATAAACAGTCCAGAAGTTCAAGGTGCTCTGCAGTTCGCAGTCACTGAGCATAATGAAATGAGCGACAAAAAATACACCAGCCAAGTTGTTAAAGTCATCAAGGCTCAGAAACAGGTAAGATATTTTAATCCTTTTTTTAATGTTACAACAAGAACGTTACAACATTTACCTAATTATTAATGGAGCTAATTAACTTTGTGCCTACACCTAGGACTTTATCCTCAATTACCAACAGTAAACTTGACAGGGTCCAACCAAATGTCCCCAGTGGGGTCAAAACTGTGAGCTATTCCTATATGGGGATGTTTGGTCCTCCAAATACACAAAAATATAAAATTTAATTAAATTAAATTTTATTTGTATAGCGCTTTTAACAATTGACATTGTCGCAAAGCAGCTTTACACAATCAAAAGAAATTATTGAAGTTTGTATGAAATGTGAATGTGTATGAATCAAAATGATAAGATTGTTCCTGATGAGCAAGCCGAGGACGAAGGTGACAGTGGCAAGGAAAAACTCCCTGAAATGGCAGTAGGAAGAAACCTTGAGAGGAACCGGACTCAACAGAGAACCCATCCTCATTTGGGTGATAACGGATAACAGGGATTGATCTGCATTATACTGTGTGTTAGGAGGCTGGAGGTTCAGTATAACAGATGTGTTTAAGTTAATAAGGAGTCCTGTTCGTTATTAGAGGCTCAGGTAGACTGTAGGAAATTCCAGTCCTGAACTATCGAGTGACTGCAGTCGGAGCCCTCCGAGAACATCAGTCGAGGCCAGGACCGTCTTTGTGGAAAAGTGGAAACGTCACCAGTCACCAAATTTCACAAGGAGCCAATGCAGTGTGGATAAGATAGGGGTGATGTGCTCATATCTTCTGGTTCTAGTGAGGACTCTCGCTGCTGCATTCTGGAAAAACTGAAGCTTGTTTATGCACCTACTGTACAGCTGTAGTTGAACGACCAGACAGTAAGGCGTTACAATAGTCCAACCTAGAGGGGATAAAAGCATGAACTAGTTTTTCTGCATCATTTAGTCACGATATATTCCTTGTATATTCCTATATTCCTTGCATCCTATATTCCACATCCCTGACAATGATCAATTATTTACAAAAGATAAATAAATCAATGTGGCACTTGGCCTCATCCTACTATATGAGCAAAAGTATAAATTATCTATAGTTAGTGGTAATTCTATGTATTTCCTTTCCTTACTTTAGGGTGTTACTGGTGAGAAGTACATCTTTATTGTTCTGATGGCCAGGTCAGACTGTAGCCACTCAAAACCTGGAAGCCCATGTGCCATCAATTCAGATCCAGCAATTGCACAAGTTAGTTACATAAAATGTTTTGATTTATGCACATGTTTAATTTACTGTATTTGTTTTCCTATGAATGCTAAATCCTTTGCCTCTTTTTCACCTCCCTTAAGACTCATGAATGCATCTTTATAGTGCGGAGTGTGACTTGGTTGAACACCATGATGCTGACTGAGGATACCTGTTAAGAGAGACATCCAGCAGCCCTGAATCTTTCAAAACATAAATCAGAAATGCTAATCAAATGTTGTTCATTGTGCACATGTATTAAATAACTATTAATATAAATTTCTGCTTTGAATGTTTTAGGCATAATACGTTTTAGGCGTAGTGGTCCATTACACTRCATGAGTATTCACATGATATAAAGATAATATTATTTAGTTATATATAGATAAAGATATACAGTATATCATTCACTTGATAAAGTCAACCTTTTTTTTGGTCTAAGGCTATGATCAAAAATCAGCATTATAATTTAGTTGGTGTAAGAATATAAAGTGTTCCTATTTTTGTGTCACAAAAATGCATGTCCTGTGGCTTTCTGTGAAATCACAATACTATGTGAGATTTGTTTATGAAGATACAGGGTTTGTTGATTAAATTTATTTCTTCATTAAAGAATAAACTGAGCTCATATATAATTATTTTTTCATGTCGGTCACGTCCATCAATGTATAACTGTGTCTCATGTTAATGTGTGTACCTGTCTATAATAGCCAATACATTCTTAATTACTCATGACTTTTTTCTTTTTCAAAGTAAAAACCAATTTTGGCACACCATTATTAACGGCAAGAAAAAAGACCGTTATGAAACGAGGAAAAATGTCCAGGATTTCTCTTAATTGGTGTGACATTTATTTCAGAAGCATGAGCGAGTAGCCTGAGAACACAAAAACATCTCAAACTTTTACACTTTTATGCCAGTAGGGCCCCCAAGAGCTGAAAAACATTAAACTACAGTACAGCAGTGCCAATGTGCAGGTCGTCAGATTAAGATAATAGTGACAAATGCTGATCATAAAGGCTCCCTGCAAATAATTGCATAAATTCTGGAATTGGCACTGGCTATAAATGTACTAAATGTGTGTTCAACATTTAATGATAAAAATATGTAGAAAATGCAATAACTACAAGTGACGGCATGTGTCAAAAGGTATATGAGGTCTGAACCTGTAAGCAAATGAAATGGTTATTAATCTGACACCAATAATGCAGTTAACCAAAACTCTTCCCTTGATATACAGTATACAGCATTGCACAAGGCTTCCTAAGAGTGGAAAGGGTAGTTAAGAAGGCAGAGCTGCATGATCACAAAGTATCACATTCTGAGTAAGAGTCAGACAGGGACCAGACACAGATCTGTCTCTCACTGAAAGGTGAGGTGATGACTGCAGGAATCACCCAGCCAATACGCTAAATATGTGTAACGATTGTCATTTTATTAAGACTTACTATGATAAAATGTCATTTAGAAATCATTACCATAAAGAACAAACATGAGACATTCTGTTCTTGCATTTTCTTAATGCAACAGATAGAGTATGACTCAGTACATGGAAGGTTTCTACCAAATTCTCATGAACATGATAAAAGAATTATTATTACAGTTAATACCTGATTACAGTGGAGTGAAGAAAGGTCTGTATATTTGAGTGAATATAAAAACATTGTGTAGTCTGGTTTCTGTGTGTGTTGCATCACAAAAAAATCTGATAATGGTCTTGAATGTGGGCGACAGTCCAGAACATTGTGAATAAATGGTAGTGTAATAAGTTGCTTCCTGTGGACTACACTAGAGGTCTTATATGCTGCAAATTTGTTAGTCTTTCTGGAAAAAACGATACTACAACTTATAGCTTATTTATACAAATAAAATATACCCTGGGATGCTCTTCGCTTTAATATTTAAATACTAATTGATAATATCTATTAATAAAAAATGAAACAATAAATATTATAATCAACTGGTTGCATTATAGATGACTGAACTGTGCCTAGTTTTATGGTGACAGGAGGCATTACATATTTTATAAAAATTATTTAACTCTACAGCATTACATACAGCCCTAAAGCATTGCAGCACAAATCGTAGAACAAGAATCTAATCACACCTCATCATTTAAGAAGATCTTAAATGTGCAACTCTTTTAAGAAAATCAGCCCTGATTAGTTACAGTCACAATGCGATTAATCTTAGGTTTATGCCCAACAAAAACCAGTGGTATAGCTTGTTCAATGATTAAGTTACAGCGAGCATGATTGTGACCAGTGGCGGCTGGTGCAAAAAAATTGGGGTGGGGGGGTATTTGGGCGCAAATAAAAATAAAATCAAACTCAGGGTGCACAGTGCTGCGCCCGAAGGATGATTTGAAAAGATCCCATCAGAGCTCAGCCTCAGGTCACATGCTTTTCAAAGATTTAAGTGTCTACATAGACACTCGTTTACTAGAGGTGGGCGATACTGCTAAATTTTGTATCGATCAAATACAGGGCCAATATCGCCGATACTGATACCAATAAAAATATATATATATTTTTTTAAGCACACAACATAAATTACATTTACTTTCTTGCATAGGTGATATCACTGTATCACTATTTATGAAGTGATTGCATAATTTTGCTAAATCTAAATACATACAGTATGTGATTTGTGATGTGATTTGCTCTTAGTGTGCCTGTAATTAGTCATGTGTGAAGTTAACAAGAAACAGGACATTTTCAAATATGAAAAAATATATTATTGTAATAAACTCAATATACAAACATGAAACTGCATGAAAATTACAAGAATAGTAATAAAATAATTTCAGCAAGGTTCCTTGTAATATGTATTGCTTTTGGGGAATCACCTAGGTGCAATAAAATTATTAATTATTAACTTGTACCTTAAAAAAAGCAATCCTGTAGTGTCCATTTCATGGTTAAATTAAACACACACCTACACACACACACACACCGTGAGCACACACCCAGCGCAGTGCAGGTTTTTGTTAATCTTAGTTTTCATTAAATAACATTAACAACAATTCATAAATATTGTAAGAAATGTATTATTCACTTTTAGTTGTTCATTAATACATTGTTAACAAATGACACTTTATTTGTAAAGTGTTACGATTTTTCAACACCAGCAAAATAATCACTTTAGATAACCACATTTTGTGGTGAATAAAACCGCAGTTTTACAAAAAATATCACAGTTGTTATGGTTACTATAGTTACTATGTTTATTGTAAGTATTGTTAATTTGTGGTTTATATTACCCATGGTTACGTTTTGTTACAATAACTATGGTGATGACACTAGATGCTGAAGATCCTATATAACTAAAAACATATTTTTACCAGTGTTAGCTACCTGGATATTTCTGGAGCTGAAAGGACTCTATATGAAAGATTTGCCTCCTCTCTTTCGTTTTGTACTTCCGAGCTCTTTGTCATGTCGTTTTATGTGTTTGTGTAAGTTGGTGGTGTTACGACAGTAGCGAATGACCTTTTTACAGACGTCGCAATTCGCTGTGTTTTCATTCACAGCAGTAAAATACTTCCACACAGCGCTCCGTTTTTTATCTGCCAGCTCCATGATACCAAGGCAGGCACGCGCCTCGCTCTCACTCTCTCTGCAGCTGCTTGTTTTAGGCACTACAGAGTCACGTGATGACAGGGCAACAAAACACCGCAGAGCAGGGAGGGGTGACCAGTGTGAGTGACACGCGAAAAGAGATGCACAAGAGAAAGTGTTATATACAAGCTCATTTTAAATATTATATTTCATGAAAAATAAATAAAATCACTAGTTTAAAAAGCCCTTAATATCAATATTTTATGTTTTGGATCGATCATTTCCGATACAACCCCTATAACGAAAGTATCGATATTAAGGATCAATACACCTACCCCTACACGAACACAAATGAACGCAATACAGTTTAGATTTTGATGCAAATAAATTATATTAAGAAAGACAGCGGAATATTGTGACTAAATGATTTTATTTCATTATTAAAATTAGTAATTATTATGATAAATAATGACATGTTAAAGTAGCAGTCTTATCTGCCTAACTTTAAGGTGGGCGGCGTCCCTGCTCCCCGTATTGACCGGCCGCCACTGATTGAGACATTACTGTGGTGCTTGATATCCTTTTTGGTTCAAACAACCTTTTAATCCTCTCTTCTGATTCAGTCAATGATTTTCTTTACTGGTTTTTTTGTGGCTCTAGTCCAGACAACTTGGTAACACATACTAACAAACTAAAAAGTGGAATTGAGAAATATGCACCAGATAAGTAATTTAATTAACATTGTAGTCATGACTTATGAACAAAACACATTTGAACATTCCTTCACACTTGCAGGCATTTAGTATAGCCAACCCACCTACTGGCAGAAAACATGAGATTTTCTACAGTATCAGAGTATGGAAAGCAGATAAACAGGGGTGTATTCCAGAAAGCTGGGTTAACTTACCATTTGGTAAAACTTAACCTCAGGGTTGATCTATTCCCAACCCGCATACCATGAGTATGTCGGTTCCAAAAGTCCTGAGAAGAGTAAGTTTAATCAACCTCCTACTGGTTACCCAGAGTTAATGCGCGTGCACGGTGCATACATAAATACTTTTTCAATGGATCGCCGATTTCACGAGTCAAAATGGAAAATCAAAGTGAAAAAAAGCGAGCGGCATACTTCACAGAGGCGGAGTTGGAGGTATAAATGCACCATATGAAGAATTTAAGCCAATAATAATGAAAAAAGCAACACGGCTGCATCGGCTAAAAAAAGAGAGTTGGTTTGGAAAAAAATAACGGACAGAGTAAATGCGTGAGAGTATTAAATAGCACATTTGACATCAGCTTCCCTTTTATTATACACTGTAAACCCTAAGGCTCAAAATAATTAAACACATTGAGTACCGTTAACTTAAATAATTGCAATTAGGTTAAATTAATAGACCTTTTTGAGTATTGAGAACCTTTTGATATTTTAAGTAATCGTGAGTACATAAGTAACAGTAACCGTCACCTTAAAATTCCACCTTCTTAAACTGTATAGATCCCTGGTGGCTCAGTGGTAAGTGTTTCGCCTGCCATGTGAAAGCCCCGGGGTCGATTCCCAACAAGTGCCGCAATAACTTATTTAAAAAAATATATATAGTTTACTTAAAATTGGAAATATCATTACTTAAAAAAAATTGATGTAACTGATTACCTCAAGTTTTTTGAGTTTTGACAGCTTAATCGGGTTTACGGTGTGTGTAAAAAGTGTTTAAGTGCCAAACATACTGTGTGAACGGCTCTACACACAGTTGCCTTTCCCACATGCTCTGCGTCACCCACATTGTATAAAAAAATGCCAAGAACGTATACTGTAATAAGTTACATCAGTTTTTTAAGTGATGATGTTTCCAATTTTAAGTAAACAGAACTGTAAATTTTTGAGTTTGTTGAACTTGCAAATCAAATAAATTGTTGGTGCTGTCACCACATCAGACAAGCCGACCTGGGGATCGAACCCGGGCCGTTCACATGGCAGGCGAAACACTTACCACTGAGCCACCAGCAATTATTTAAGTTAACAGTACATAGTGTGTTTAATTAATTTGAGCATTAGCAATATGCGGTTTCAAGAGATGTGTTAAGTAAATCTCGATTTCCTTGAAAACCGATAACCGCTAACTCTTCAAATAATCATTAGGAAATTAAAAGACATCAATACGTGGTCTTTTAACTCTCTCCCGGTGAAAAAAACCTCATAATTTGTGCCTCCACGTCCACAGGATCATCATTAAAAGCGCACGTCATGCTCAATAAACCTCTGAAACAAACTTACCCTGGAACATAACCTGCTACCGAGCTGGTTATCTTCAGAGAGCAAGTTGCTATGGTTACAAACATACCCAGAGAGTTACCTCGGTTTTTGGAACCGAAAGTTGAGGATATCCACTAACTTACTCTTAAATTTACCCGGGTATGTCACATAACCTGCTTTCTGGAATACCCCCCAGATTTTCATGCACTGTAGCTCAATCTAAATTCCTTACCTACTGAACACTCTAAAAAATGCTGGGTTAAAAACAACCCAAACTGGGTTGTTTTTAACCCAGCTGCTGGATAAATATTGGACCAACTACATKCTGGGTTAATTTAACCCAGCAAAATGGGTTATTTTTTTAACCCAGCAAGATGGGTAAATATTCAATCCAAATGTAGGTCATATTTAACTATAATGCTAAGTTAATTCTACCTCACAAATAGGTTATTATTATTTTTATGTTTTACATGTCTATGGGTAAAACAGTTTAATTACTTTGATATACTGGTCTATTACAAAAAAAGTTTTGCAAACCATACATATATGCAACACCCAATTAATTGTACAAAAAATAGAAAAATATTTATTTTTCAAAAGCACAAGATCAGATAATACAAAACAAGTTCAACAGCGACATCATTACTATACTATTACTGAGATGCAATAATGCCTGAGAGCAGTGCTGGTCTTTATCTCCCAAAATCAGGATGTAGGGGTACAGTCTCGACTGACAGATATCACAGATCCACGGTGTTGGTTCTGAGCTAAAAAGCTCAGAAATTTTTGCTGTTTCTTTCATGCACAGGTGGGGTTCTTTGGTTTGGCTAGTTAGCAGCCATTGTCCGATAAACTAGCATGTTATAGCACAGACCAGGCTGAAAGTTTGAGTGTAACACAGTAACAGTAATAAATGTTACATACAGTGAAYAAATTCAGTCATAGGTGAGTGAAAGTGTGTATACAGACCTTATATTGAACGTTTACATTTCTTCTTAAATGCGTGAGGAGGAAAAAAAAGACACGAAGCTGACAGCCACTGAATACACCGGTGAACTTCGGGGGAGGGGCGGTCTGATCTGTGATGTTAGCTGTCGCTAGCTAACCCAACTCCAACACAGCAAGCTGGATTAAACAAAAAGTACCCAATTCCCTGTAAATAACCCAGAAATATTACCCAACAGAGGCAGCCCAGCGTTTGGGTAGTAAAAACAACCCAGCATTTTTTTAGTGTGAAGGAAGGAATCTGTAAAGAATCTAAATTCCTTATAAACACCTACTGAAACATTATGGTGAATTCAGAAACACCAATCAAACTACCACACATGTCTTTGGACTGTGTCTGTGTGTCTATGCGTCTATGTGTGTCGGGGGCTGGCAGGGTACCAGCACACTCTAAAAAATGCTGGGTTAAAAACGACCCAAACTGGGTCGTTTTTAACCCAGCTGCTGGATAAATATTGGACCAACTRCATKCTGGGTTAAWTTAACCCAGCAAAATGGGTTATTTATTTAACCCAGCAAGATGGGTAAAATATTCAATCCAAATTTTAGGTCCTATTTAACTATAATGCTGAAATGTATATATGTTGAACGTTTACATTTCCTCTTAAATGCGTGGGGAGGAAGAAAAAAAGAGACGAAGCTGACACAGCCACTGAATACACCGGTGAACTTCAGGGGAGGGCCGGTCTGATCTGTGATGTTAGCTATCGCTAGCTAACCCAACTCCAATCAAAAAGTTCCCAACTCCCTGTAAATAACCTAGAAATATTACCCAACAGAGGCAACCCAGCGTTTGGGTAGGAAAAACAACCTAGCATTTTTTAGTGTGCATGGAAGAACATGTAAACTCCACAGACTCAGACCATAGGCGAGATATGATCGCCCAAACTTGTTCCACTAGATTCATTAACTCATGTATTTTATTTAATTTTTTTAAAACACAACATGCTTCAGCTTAATTGGGACAATATGTAAGAGAGGACATGTGAAATTTATAAGAAGGTCAAGAGCTCATTAAGCTGCATGTAGAAAAACAAAGCCAAGCACCTGTACATGCTTCACACAATATTTGAATTTGGAAATTATTTTGTCCTTATGAAAGAACATTATATTTACAAAAGCAAAACTTGGACACCTTATGTAGTAGTTTTTAACTGGAAAGTCCTGTTCCCATAATTATGTAATGTGTTCCTGAAAGTCCTGATATTGACTCTCTGACTAATTTATGTCATTAAATGTATCATATGATTGAGCATTTTGTTTAATTAATCGTAAGTAATGTGGTTCTGAAATTCCGATTCAGTCCTGTCATTGACTATGTGACAAATAAAAGTAAATATTTTAAAATTTATTAAATAATCGCTGTGGAATGATATGTTTTAGTGTTTAGTGTTTAGTCAACATAATTATAATTTTACCTAGTCAACTGTATTCATGCA
Source organism: Clarias batrachus (assembly GCA_003987875.1). Lineage (NCBI taxonomy): Eukaryota > Metazoa > Chordata > Actinopteri > Siluriformes > Clariidae > Clarias > Clarias batrachus. The sequence continues at coordinate 66,006 of QMIH01002125.1, forward strand.
ATGTTTTATGAATTTGGAAAGGATTTAGTCCTGGAAAGTCCCATTACTGAACTTCATTAAATGTTTTATGTGTTAGGGTATTAAAAAAAAAGGATATTTATAAAAAAGAGTGTACAAAAGAATTTAAAAAATGAAAAAAAAAAAAAGATTCAGCCTACTTTATAAAAAAATACATTAAGTAATAAAATGTGAAAACATTATAGATTTATGGAACTGCTGTTAAACATAAAACTGAAAATGTCCTTATCCTACTGTTGATAAATGAGAAATGAGGATTTAACAATAAATCATGTAGTTTACATCCAAGATTTTCCATTAGATCTCTTGTTTGATCGGGGCATAATACATACGATTTATAATTTAAAAAAAGATACTGGTAATAATTTTGCCCTAAACAAAATTATAAATAAAACACACAAACACATTCCACTTTGTTTTCCAGACACGCTCCTCCCATTATTATCAGAATTATCCTATAAATATTTACACTCTGCCAAGGGAACTGCACTTTCCTTTCACAGAATTAAACTTGGAACTTAGTAATCATGTTTGTTAAGGTTCTAGCCCTACTCTTGGCATTCTCTGTGGCGAACGTTGAGAATTTTGCAGATGTGGTGGACGTCGACATAAACAGTCCAGAAGTTCAAGGTGCTCTGCAGTTTGCAGTCACTGAGCATAATGAAATAAGCGACAAAAGATACACCAGCCAAGTTCTTAAAGTGATCAAGGCTCAAGAAGAGGTAAGATATTTTAATCCTTTTTTTAATGTTACAACAAGAACGTTACAACATTTACCTAATTATTAATGGATCTAATTAACATTGTGCCTACACCTAGGACTTTATCCTCAGTTACCAGCAATAAACTTGACAGGGTCCAACCAAATGTCCCCAGTGGGGTCAAAACTGTGAGATATTCCTATATGGGGATGTTTGGGCCTCCAAATACACAAAAATATAAAATTTAATTAAATTAAATTTTATTCATATAGCGCTTTTAACAATTGGCATTGTCGCAAAGCAGCTTTACATAATCAAAAGAGATTATTGAAGTTTGTATGAAATGTGAATGTGTATGAATCAAAATGATAAGATTGTTCCTGATGAGCAAGCCGAGGACGAAGGTGACAGTGGCAAGGAAAAACTCCCTGAAATGGCAGTAGGAAGAAACCTTGAGAGGAAAAGTATAAATGACGTGTGGTCTAAAGTTAGTGGTGATTCTATGTATTTCCTTTCCTTACTTTAGGGTGTTACTGGTGAGAAGTACATCTTTACTGTTCTGATGGCCAGGTCAGACTGTAGCCACTCAAAACCTGGAAGCCCATGTGCCATCAATTCAGATCCAGCAATTGCACAAGTTAGTTTCACAAAATGTTTTGATTTATGGACATGTTTAATTTACTGTATTTGTTTTCCTATGAATGCTAAATCCTTTGCCTCTTTTTCACCTCACTTAAGGCTCATGAATGCATCCTTATAGTGCGGAGTTTGACTTGGTTGAACATCATGATGCTGACTGAGGATACCTGTTAAGAGAGACATCCAGCAGCCCTGAATCTTTCAAGACATAAATCAGAAATGCTAATCAAATGTTGTTCATTGTGCACCATTGTGCCACCTCATATAAATAACTACCAATAATAATTTCTGCTTTGAATTCTTTATTCTAAAGTTTTAGGCGTAGTGGTCCATTACACTGCATGAGTATTCACATGATATAAAGATAATATTATTTAGTTATATATAGATAAAGATATACAGTATATCATCCACTTGATAAAGTCAACCTTTTTTTGGTCTAAGGCTATGATCAAAAATCAGCATTATAATTTAGTTGGTGTAAGAATATAAAGTGTTCCTATTTTTGTGTCACAAAAATGCATGTCCTGTGTCTATATATCTTTATGTCCTATATCTTTCTGTGAAATCACAATACTATGTGAGATTTGTTTGTGAAGATACAGGGTTTGTTGACTAAATGTATTTCTTCATTAAAGAATAAACTGAGCTCATATATAATTATTTTTTCATGTCGGTCACGTCCACAAATGTATAACTGTGTCTCATTTTAATGTGTGTACCTGTCTATAATAGCCAATACATTCTTAATTACTCATGACTTTTTTCTTTTTCAAAGTAAAAACCAATTTTGGCACACCATTATTAACGGCAAGAAAAAAGACCGTTATGAAATGAGGAAAAATGTCCAGGATTTCTCTTAATTGGTGTGACAGTTATTTCAGAAGCATGAGCGAGTAGCCCGAGAACACAAAAACATCTGAAATTACAAACCTTTACACTTTTACGCCAGTAGGGCCCCCAAAAGCTGAAAAACATTAAACTACAGTACAGCAGTGCCAATGTGCAGGTTGTCAGATTATTTATAAGATAATAGAGATAAATGCTGATCATAAAGGCTCCCTGCTAATAATTGCATAAATTCTGGAATTGGCACTGGCTATAAATGTACTAAATGTGTGTTCAACATTTAATGATAAAAATATGTCGAAAATGCAATAACTACAAGTGACGGCATGTGTCAAAAGGTATATGAGGTCTGAACCTGTAAGCAAATGAAATGGTTATTAATCTGACACCAGTAATGCAGTTAACCAAAACTCTTCCCTTGATATACAGTATACAGCATTGCAAAAGGCTTCCTAACAGTGCAAAGGGTAGTTAAGGAGGCAGAGCTGCATCATCACGAGGTATCACATTCTGAGTAAGAGTCAGACAGGGACCAGACACAGATCTGCCTCTCACTGAAAGGTGAGGTGATGACAGTGGATCAGTAGTAAGACAGTAGAGGTATTAAGAGGTATTATGATAAAATGTAATTTAGAAATCATTACCATAAAGAACAAACATGAGACATTCTGTTCTTGCATTTTCTTAATGCAACAGAGTATGACTCAGTACATGGAAGGTTTCTACCAAATTCTCATGAACATGACTAAATAATTATTATTACAGTTAATACCTGATTACAGTGGAGTGAAGAAAGGTCTGTATATTTGAGTGAATATAAAAACCTTGTGTAGTCTGGTTTCTGTGTGTGTTGCATCACAAAAAAATCTGATTGAGGTTATAATGGTCTTGAATGTGGGCGACAGTGCAGAACGTTGTGAATAAATGGTAGTGTAATAAGTTGTTTCCTGTGGACTACACTAGAGGTCTTATATGCTGCAAATTTGTTAGTCTTGCTACAAAAAACGATACTACAACTTATAGCTTATTTATGTACATAAAATACACCCTGGGATGCTCTTCGCTTTAATATTTAAATACTAATTGATAATATCTATTAATAAAAAATGAAACAATAAATAGTATAATCAACTGGTTGCATTATCCATGACTGAACTGTGCCTAGTTTTATGGTGACAGGAGGCATTACATATTTTATAAAAATTATTTAACTCTACAGCATTACATACAGCCCTAAAGCATTGCAGTACAAATACCCCCGTTAAATCGTAGAACAAGAATCTAATCACACCTCATCATTTAAGAAGATCTGATAGAAGACTGATATCCTTTTTGGTTCAAACAACCTTTTAAACTTCTCTTCTGATTCAGACAATGATTTTCTTTACTGTTTTTTGTGGCTCTAGTCCAGACAACTGGGTAATACATACTAACAACCTAAAAAGTGGAATTGAGAAATATGCACCAGAAAATTAATTTAATTAACATTGTAGTCATGACTTATGAACAAAACACATTTGAACATTCCTTCACACCTGCAGGCATTTAGTAAAGCCAACCCACCTACTGGCACATTTTGGAGAGGTGAAAGGAAACCAAACATGAGATTTTCTATAATATCAGGGTATTGAAAGCAGATAAACAGATTTTCATGCACTGTAGCTGAATCTAAATTCCTTACCTACTGAAGGAAGGAATCTGTAAAGAACCTAAATTCCTTAAAACACCTACTGATACACTATGGTGAATTCAGAAACACCAATCAAACTACCACACATGTCTTTAGACTGTGTCTGTGTGTCTATGTGTGTGGGGGCTGGCAGGGTACCAACATGGAAGAACATGTAAACTCCACAGACACAGATGAGATTTGATCCCCCAAACTTGTTCCACTAGATTCATTAAATCATGTATTTATTTATTTATTTGTTTATTTTTTAAAGACAACATGCTTCAGCTTAATTGGGACAATATGTAAGAGAGGACATGTGAAATTTATAAGAAGGTCAGGAGCTCATTAAGCTGCATGTAGAAAAACAAAGCCAAGCACCTGTACATGCTTCACACTATATTTGAATTTGGAAATTATTTTGTCCTTATGAAAGAACATTATATTTACAAAAGGAAAACTTGGACACCTTATGTAGTAGTTTTTAACTGGTAAGTCCTGTTCCCATAATTTAATGTGTTCCTGAAAGTCCTGATATTGACTCTCTGACTAATTTATGTCATTAAATGTATCATATGATTGAGCATTTTGTTTAATTAATGGCAAGTAATGTGGTTATGAAATTCCGATTCAGTCCTGTTATTGACTATCTGACAAATAAAAGTAAATATTTTTCATTAAAAGTTAAAAAAGGTTAGACATTTTTGAAATGTTACTGTTCTATTCAATCACTTGTTTCTTTTAAGTAACCAATTTATTAAATAATCGCTGTGGAATGATATGTTTTACTGTGTAGTCAACATAATTAGAATTTTACCTAGTCAACTGTATTCATGCAATGTTTTATGAATTTGGAAAGGATTTAGTTCTGTAAAGTCCCATTACTGAACTTCATTAAATGTTTTATGTGTTAGAGTATTTTTTTAATAATGCCCAAAAAGTGTACAAAAAGAATAATAAAAAAAACTGTTGAAAATTTTAATTCAGCCTACTTTATTAAAAAAATATAGAAAGTAATAAAACGTGAAAAGATTTATGGATTCATGGAGCTGCTGTTAAACATAAAACTGAAAATGTCCTTATCCTACTGTTGATAAATGAGAAATGAGGATTTAACAATAAATCATGTAGTTTACATCCAAGATTTTCCATTAGATCTCTTGTTTGATCGGGGCATAATACATACGATTTATAATTTAAAAAAAGATACTGGTAATAATTTTGCCCTAAACAAAATTATAAATAAAACACACAAACACATTCCACTTTGTTTTCCAGACACGCTCCTCCCATTATTATCAGAATTATCCTATAAATATTTACACTCTGCCAAGGGAACTGCACTTTCCTTTCACAGNCTTGGAACTTAGTAATCATGTTTGTTAAGGTTCTAGCCCTACTCTTGGCATTCTCTGTGGCGAACGTTGAGAATTTTGCAGATGTGGTGGACGTCGACATAAACAGTCCAGAAGTTCAAGGTGCTCTGCAGTTCGCAGTCACTGAGCATAATGAAATGAGCGACAAAAAATACACCAGCCAAGTTGTTAAAGTGATCAAGGCTCAGAAACAGGTAAGATATTTTACTACTTTTTTTTTTTACGTTACAACAAGAACGTTACAACATTTACCTAATTATTAATGGAGCTAATTAACTTTGTGCCTACACCTAGGACTTTATCCTCAGTTACCAAAAGTAAACTTGACAGGGTCCAAACAAATGAAATTTTATTTTGTGGGGTCAAAACTCTCATTGCTGCATTCTGGACTAACTGAAGCTTGTTTATGCACCTACAGCTGTAGTTGAACAACCAGAGAGTAAGGCGTTACAATAGTCCAACCTACTGTATGGGGGATAAAAGCATAAATTAGTTTTTCTGCATCATTTAGTGACAATATATTCCTTGTATATTCCTATATTCCTTGTATCCTATATTCCACATACCCGACAATGATTTTTTACAAAAGATAAACAAATCAATGTGGCACTTTGAGGCCTCATTCTACTATATGAACAAAAGTATAAATGACATGTGGTCTAAAGTTAGTGGTGATTCTATGTATTTCCTTTCCTTACTTAAGGGTGTTACTGGTGAGAAGTACATCTTTATTGTTCTGATGGCCAGGTCAGACTGTAGCCACTCAAAACCTGGAAGCCCATGTGCCATCAATTCAGATCCAGCAACTGCACAAGTTAGTTACAAAAAATGTTCTGATTTATGCACATGTTGAATTTATTGTATTTGCTTTCCTATAAATGCTAAATCCTTTGCCTCTTTTTCACCTCACTTAAGGCTCATGAATGCATCCTTATAGTGCGGAGTGTGACTTGGTTGAACATCATGATGCTGACTGAGGATACCTGCTAAGAGAGACATCCAGCAGCCCTAAATCTTTTCAGAGATAAATCAGAAATGCTAATCAAATGTTGTTCATTGTGCACCATTGTGCCACCTGATATTAAAAACTATCAATAACAATTGCTGCTTTGGATTTTTTATTCAAACGTTTTAGGCATGATACGTTTTAGGCGTAGTTGTCCAGTTCACTGCATGAGTATTCACATGATATAAAGATAATATTATATAGTTATATAAAGTTATATATTATTCACTCGATAAAGTCAACGTTTTTTTTTGGTCTAAGGCTGTGATCAAAGATCAGCATTATAGTTTAGTTGGTGTAAGAATATAAAATGTTCCTATTTTTGTGTCACAAAAATGCATATCCTGTGGTTTTCTGTGAAATCACAATACTATGTGAGATTTGTTTGTGTAGATGCAGGGTCTCTTGGCCAAATTTATTTCTTCATTAAAGAATAAACTGAGCTCATATAGAATTATTTTTTCATGTCGGTCACGTCCATCAATGTATAACTTTGTGCCTCATGTTAATGTGTGTATCTGTCTATATTAGCCAACACATACTTTTTCTTTTTTTAAAGTAAAAACCAATTTTTGCACAACATTATTAACGACAAGAAAAAAGACCGTTCTGAAACGAGAAAAAATGTCCAGGATTTCTCTTAATTGGTGTGACAGTTATTTCAGAAGCATGAGCGAGTAGCCTGAGAACACAAAAACATCTGAAATTACCAACTTTTACACTTTTGTGCCATTAGGGCCCCCAAAGAGCTGAAAAACATTAAACTACAGCAGTGGTATATGAGGTCTGAACATGTAAGCAAATGAAATGGTTATTAATCTGACACCAGTAATGCAGTTAACCAAAACTCTTCCCTTGAAATACAGTATACAGCATTGCAAAAGGCTTCCTGACAGTACAAAGGGGAGTTAAGAAAGCAGAGCTGCAACATCACGAGGTATCATATTCTGAGTAAGAGTCAGACAGGCACCAGACACAGATCTGCCTCTCACTGAAAGGTGAGGTGATGAAAGTGAATCAGTAGTAAGACAGTAGGCCGCAGGAATCACACCGCCATTGCCCTCAATCAGTGCAACGATTGTCAGTAAGAGGTATTATAATAAATTGTAATTTAGAAATCATTACCATAAAGAACAAACATGAGACATTCTGTTCTTGCATTTTCTTTATGCAACAGATAGAGTATGACTCAGTACATGGAAGGTTTCTACCAAATTCTCATGAACATGATAAAAGAATTATTATTACAGTTAATAACTGATTACAGTGGAGTGAAGAAAGGTCTGTATATTTGAGTGAATATAAAAACCTTGTGTAGTCTGGTTTCTGTGTGTGTTGCATCACAAAAAAATCTGATTGAGGTGATAAAGGTCTTGAATGTGGGCGACAGTGCAGAACGTTGTGAATAAATAGTAGTGTCAGAAGGCCTTCCAGAATTGAGCAGTGAACTGGGGCCCTCTGTCCGAGACGATGTCCTTTGGGAACCCATGCAAGCGGACTACATGCTCTAATATCAGCTCAGCTGTGGTTTTAGCTGATGGGAGTCCGGCGAGGGCCACCAAGTGCAYGGCTTTGGAGAATCGGTCGACGATGGTCATGATGGTATCCTTCTCTTCAGAGACCGGCAGGCCCGTGATAAAGTCAACGGCAATGTGTATCCAGTTCCCCCGGTGTTGGCTGGTTGGTGTCTTTAGCCCTGGCACACACTGGGCATGCCTGGACGAATTCCTTGGTGTCCTTTGCCATGGACAGCCACCAGAAGGCACGCCACATGACTGTGCTCCAGTGCACAAAGCAAGGTCCATAAAGACATGGATGAGAGAGTTTGGCATGAAAAAAAAAAATTCTGACCTCAACCCTATAGAACACCTTTGGGATGAATTAGAGTGGAGACTGGGTCTAGAGAATGAGGCAAAGGTTTGACTATGGAAAGTGCTGAAGAAGAGAACAAAGGAGAAACCCAACCAGCGCCTCTAAATTGATTTTCCAACTGCAAACAAAAAATTAACACAAAAGAGCCTGTCCGTTCAACACTTGCCTATCTGATAACAAACAAATATTGTAGTTGGTGCCCAGCCTTTAACTACAGTGCTTACACAGAACGGCTGTTCCTGTGTGGTGAAATGTACAGGTGTACTCAGGCATTACGTTGGAAGTTCATCAAGAAGCATGCAGAAAAACAGAGCCAACCACCGTTACATGCTTCACGCAATATTTGAATTTGGAGCAAGATTTTGTCCTTATGAAAGAACATCATATTTACAAAAGAAAAACTTGGACACCTAGTAATCTAGTAATCATGAACTGGCAAGTTATCATTTCATAATTATGTAATGTGGTTCTGAAATTCCGATTCAGTCCTGTTACTGACTATCTGACAATATAAAGTAAATATTTTTCATTAAAAATGAAAAAGGTTAGTCATTTTTTAAATGTCACTGTTCTATTCAATCACTTGTTTCTTTTAAGTAAATCGCTGTGGAATGATATATTTTACTGTGTAGTCAACATAATTATAATTTTACCTAGTCAACTGTATTCATGCAATGTTTTATGAATTTGGAAATGATTTAGTCCTGTAAAGTCCCATTACTGAATTTCATTAAATATTTCATGTGTTAGGGTATTTTTTAAAATAATGGCAAAAAAGTGTACAAAAAGAATTTAAAAAACTGTTAAAAAAAATTAATTCAGCCTTTTAATTCATTAAAAAAATACACTAAGTAATAAAATGTGAAAAAAAAATTGGGATTCATGGAACTGCTGTTAAACATAAAACTGAAAATGTTCTTATCTTACTGTTGATAAGTGAGAAATGAGGATTTAATATTAAATCATGTGGTCTACATGCAAGATTTTCCATTAGATCTCGTTTCATCAAGCATAATACATACGATTTATCATTTTCAAAAAAGATACTGGTAATAATTTTGCCCTAACAACTTTGTTTTCCAGACATGCTCCTCCCATTATTATCACTATTATCCTATAAATATTCACTTTGCCAAGGGAACTGCACTATCATTTCACAGGATTACGTTTGGAACTTAGTAATCATGTTTGTTAAGGTTCTACTCTTTGCATTCTCTGTGGCTGTGGTGAGCGTTGAGAATTTTAAAAACTTGGTGGATGTAGACATAAACGTTCCAGAAGTTCAAGATGCTCTGCAGTTCGCAGTCAGTCAGCATAATAAAATGAGACACAAAAGATACACCAGCCAAGTTGTTAAAGTGATCAAGGCTCAGAAACAGGTAAGATATTAAAAAAAAAGCTTTTTTTTTTTTTTTTACTTTACAACAAGAACTTTAAAACATTTACCTAAATATTAATGGGGTTAATTAACATTGTGCCTACACCTAAGACTTCATCTTCAGTTACCAAAAGTAAACCTAACAGGATCCAACCAAATGTCCCCAGTGAGGTCAAAGGGGTTTTGCTTCACAGGTGAAGTCGTGAAGGGTTTAAGTTGCGAAGTATGGAATACTGGATGGATCCGGAAGCACCGCAGGTAGCTGGAGCCGGTAGGTGACAGGGTTGATAGGTAGAGTGATGCAGTAGGGGCCGATGAATCTTGGTGTCAGTTTTTTAGATTCTGTATGAAAGTGAAGGTTCTTTGTAGACAGCCACACATTGTCACCTACGTGGTACAATCGAGGGTGTCGACGGCGATGTTGCATGGTGTAACAGGTGTTGGCACGTTGGATGGCTTCCTTGGCCTCGATCCATGACCGTCGACACCTTCTGACCAACTGTTGGGTCGAGGGTACTTCAACCTCCGGTTCTTGATGTTCAAACACCAGAGGATGTATACCTTGGCATACCTCATATGGGCTTAACTTGGTGGCGAAGGCGACATAAAGATTGTGAGAAAGTTCTGCCCAGATGAGGTAGCGGGCCCAGGAGCGCTGACGGTTGGCGACGAAGCATCTCAGGTAGCACTCCAGTTGTTAGTTGGTCCGTTCCGTCTGACCATTAGTCTGTGGATGGTACTCCGGTGAGAGACTGCAGGTGGAATTGATCAAATGGCAGAAGGCCTTCCAGAACCGTGCAGTGAACTGGGGCCCTCTGTCAGAGACGATGTCTTTTGGGAACCCATGCAGGCAGACTACGTGCTCTAGGATCAGCTCGGCTGTCCCCTTAGCTGACGGGAGGGGCACCAGGTGCACAGCTTTAGAGAACCGATCCACTATGGTTAAGATAGTATTTTTTCCCTCGGAGACCGACAGGCCTGTGATGAAGTTGATGGCAATGTGTGCCCAGGGCCGACGGGGAACGGGAGCGTTTGGAGTTCCCCTGGTGTTGGGTGATTGGTGTCTTTGGCCCTGGCACACACTGGGCACACCTGGACGAACTCCTCGATGTCCTTGGACATAGATGGCCACCAGAAGGCGCGCTGCACGTATCTTAGGGTAGGGTTCGCTGCGTGCCTGGTTGTCCCCCAGAGGCGTGGAATGACCCCATTGGATGACGTCGGTGACATCGTCCAGGTGGCACGCCTGCTGGGTCAGTCTCTGCAGATTGTGTTTGGCGAATCCTCGTTTCCAATTCCAACGCAGTGGGCCGATGATCTTAGAGGGAGGAAGGACAGGCGCGGGGTCCACCCGGGGGGCGTCTTCCTCATGCTGTCGGGAGAGGGCATCGCCCTTGGTGTCCTAGTGTTCGAAGAACAGGACCCACCGCGCCTGTCTAGAGTTCAGTTGTTTCAGGTTATGGATGGTGATGAGATTCTGGTGGTCGGTCCAGACGATAAACGACTGATAAGAACTCTCTTAGACTAGGATCTAACAAATAAATCTGCGTTCTAGTGACACACTCAATCAGAAAGTCAACCCAAATCGGTGAGTAAAAAACTGAAAGTCCGGCAAACTCAATGACTGAGCAATGTGAAGCGCCATTTTATCTCCTTTTATGCTTCCTGAATCTGTACTGTACTACTTCCGGGTCCTTGTGCCGGTCGTATTATGAGTGTGCATGACATATGGGAATATTTAGTCCTCCAAATACACAAAAAATATAAAATTCAATTAAATTTATTCATAAATTCATTTTATTTGTATGGCGCTTTTAACAATTGATATTGTTGCAAAGCAGCTTTACACAATCAAAAGAAATGATTGAAATTAGTATGAAATATGAATGTGTATAAATCAAAATGATAAGATTGTTCCTGATGAGCAAGCCGCGGAGGACGGCGAGAGTGGCAAGGAAAAACTCCCTGAGATGGCAGTAAGAAGAAACCTTCAGACTCAACAGAGCACCTATCTTCATTTGGGTAATAACGGATAGCAGGGATTGATCTGCAGTCATACTGTGTGTTAGGAGGCTGGAAGTTCAGTATAGCTGGAAAAGTGTTAATATGGAGTCCTGTTCGTTATTGGAGGCTCAGGTAGAGTCCTTCGGGAACCGCTGTCTGCATCAGTCGAGGCCAGAACCGTCTTCATGAAAAAGTGGAACCGTCCCCAGTCACCACACGCATCTCAGGCAGACCATACGGGGAATGCATGCAACTAGATCTCCAGGACGAGTCAGACAGGTCCAGGGGCAAAGGGGGTTTGGCTCATTGGCAGCTCAGGAGTGACATGAATAGCTCGACAGAAATAGAGGGAAAGTTAAAGAGAGAGAGGGAGAGAGCAGAAGAGTAGGAGAGAATTTACACAAATGCTTCGCTAATTAAATAGGTTTTCAGCGTAGACGTAAACACTGACACTGTGTCTGAGTCTAGAACATTAGTTGGAAGGCTATTCCATAACTTTGAAAGAAAAGCCTCTGCCTCCAGCTGTAGTATTTATAATAGGTGGTACTGGCAAGTAGCCTGCATCCTTTGATTGGAGTAGGCGTGGCAGATCGTAAGACATTAGCAGTTCACTCAGATACTAACGCGCGAGACCCTTTAATGCGTTATACATCAAAAGTAGTATTTTAAAGTTGATACAAAATTTCACAGGAAGCCAATGCAGTGTGGATACGATAGGGGTGATGTGCTCATATCTTCTGGTTCTAATAGGGCTGCTGCATTCTGGACTAACTGAAGCTTGTTTATGCGCCTAGTTGAAGAACCACACAGTAAGGCGTTACAATAGTCCAAACTAGAGGGGATAAAAGCATGAACTAGTTTTTCTGCATTGTTTACTGACAATATATTCCTTGTATATATAGTGAGAATATATCCTATTTATATTCCTATATTCCTTCTATACTATATTCCACATCCCTGACAATGCAAAAGTATAAATGACGTGCGGTCTAAAGTTAGTGGTGATTCTATGTACTTTTTTTTTCTTGCTTAAGGTTGTTGCTGGTGAGAAGTACATCTTTACTGTTCTGATGAACAGGTTGGACTGTAACAACTCAAAACCTGGAAGCCCATGTGCCATCAATTCAGATCCAGCAATTGCACAAGTTAGTTACATAACATTTTCTGATTTATGCACACGTTTAATTTACTGTATTTGTTTTCCTATGAATGCTAAATCCTTTGCCTCTTTGTCACCTCCCTTAAGCCTCATGAATGCACCCTTACAATGCGGAGTGTGCCTTGGTTGTACAGGAGTATAAGAATGCTGACTAAGAATACCTGCTAATAAAGACATTCTGAATCTTTTAAGAGATAAATCAAATGCTAATCAAATGTTGTTCATTTAAATATCTATTAATTTTCATTTCTGCTTTATGCTTTAGGTGTAGTGGTCCATTACACTGCATGAGTATTCACATGATATAAAGATATTATATAGTTACATATAGATAAAGATATACATTATTTACTTGATAAAGTCAACCTTTTTTTTGGTCAAAGATCAGCATTATAATTTAGTTGGTGTAAGAATATAAAGTGTTCCTATTTTTGTGTCACAAAAATGCATGTCCTGTGGCTTTCTGTGAAATCACAATACTACGTGAGATTTGTTTGTGAAGATACAGGGTTTGTTGACTAAATTTATTTCTTCATTAAAGAATAAACTGAGCTCATATATAATTATAATTTCATGTCAGTCACATCCACCAATGTATAGCATTGTGTCTCATGTTAATGTGTGTACAGTATCTGTCTATAACAGCCAACACATTCTTAATTACTTATGACTTTTTTCTTTTTAAAAATAAATACTGTTTTGGCACACCATTATTAACAATAAAAAAGACCGTTCTGAAAYGAGGACAAATGTCCAGGATTTCTGTTAATTGGTGTGACAGTTATTTCAGAAGTATGAGCGAGTAGCCYGAGAAATGCCAGTAGGGCCCCGAAGAGCTGAAAAACATTAAATTACAGCAGTGACAATGTGCAGGTCTTCAGATTATTTCGAAGATAATAGTGATGAATGCTGATCATAAAGGCACCGTGCAAATATTTGCTTAAATTCTGGAATTGGCACTGGCTGTCAATGTACTGAATGTGTGGTCAACATTCAATAATAAAAATATGTAGAAAGTGCAATAACTACCAGTGGCTGGATGTGTCAAAAGGTATATGAGGTCTGAACCTATAAGCAAATGAAATGGTTATTAATCTGACACCAATAATGCAGTTAGCCAAAACTCTTCCCTTGATATACAGTATAYAGCATTGCAAAAGGCTTCCTAACAGTGCAAAGGGGAGTTAAGAAGGCAGAACTGCATTATCACGAGGTATCACATTCTGAGCAAGAGTCAGGCAGGGACCAGTCACAGATCCGCCTCCTGCAGAAAGGTTTTTATAGTTTGCCAAGAGAACCGCAGTCTCATTTCACAGGATTAAGCTTGGAACTTAGTAATCATGTTTGTTAAGGTTCTAGTCCTACTACTTGCATTCTCTGTGGCTGTTGCGAGCGTTAAGATTTTTGGAGATTTGGTGGATGTAGACCTCAACGATCCAGAAGTTCAAGATGCTCTGCAGTTCGCAGTCACTCAGTATAATAAAGAGAGCAACAAACCATACACCAGCCAAGTTGTTAAAGTGATCAAGGCTCAGAAACAAGTAAGATATTTTACTGCTTTTATTTTTACATTACAACAAGAAGCTTCCATTCACCTAATTATTAATGGAGTTAATTAACATGTGCCTATACCTAGCCTAAATCTGACGTCATCCTCCGTAACCAAAAGTAAACATAACAGGGTCCGAACAAATGTCTCCAGTGGGGTCAAAACTGTAAGATATTCCTATATGGGGATATGCGGTCCCCCCAAATACACAAAAATATTCAGGCAAAAGATGTCAGGCTAAAGTCTCATATTGTGGAATATGATGTCTCAACCAAGTATGGTCCTGAATTGCCTACTTACAACCAACCATGCACACTGGCCTTTTGACTCTGAGCCAACAATGGCCCAAGTATAAGCTATGAGTAAGTTGAGGTTGTATTTTGAGAGCACAGCATTGCTGTTTGTGTACCTGCCTTCCCAGGATAGGCTTCACATCCCTGATAATGATAAATTATTTACAAAAGATCAATAAATTAATGTGTCACTTGCCCTCATCCTACTATATGAGCAAAAGTCTAAATGAAATGTGGTCTAATGTTACTGGTGATTCAATGTATTTTCTTTCCTTGCTTTAGGTTGTTGCTGATGAGAAGTACATCTTTACTGTTCTGAGGGTCACATTGCACTGTACAGTAGGCTGCAAAAATCACAATGCCATTGAGCTCAATCAGTGTAACAATTGTCATTTGATGGAGACTTATTATGATAAAATGTTATTTAGAAAACATTACCATTATGAGATTACCAAAATGAGAGATTCTGTTCTTGCGTTTTCTTCATGCAACAGAATCATTGCATAGAAGATTTCTACCAAATTCTCAAGAACATGACTAAATAATTATTACAGTTAATACCTGATTACAGTGGAGTGAAGAAAGGTGTGTGTGTGTGTGTGTGTGTGTGTGTGTGTGTGTGTGTGTGTGAGAAAGTGCACAGGGTCAAATGACGCATGCGCACTGAACCTGCTGGCTGATACAGAGAGAGAGAAAATGGATCTTATGGAGACTTTCTTTTGCTTACACGCGCACACACACACACGTGTGTTATAATAAACAGTACACACACAAAACACAAATACAAAATAAAAAATGTTTTACGCACACACGTGGTCACAGTGTTATAGTAACCAGTACACTCATGCACTGACGTTGATTATACCAGTGAGAGACGTGCACTAAGACCCAGTTCACGTGACGCTCGGCGTCAAAACAAGAAGGGCATGCGTGATACATGATACTCGGTACTCGTAATCCAAGACTTTAGTTTTTYGTTTGACTTTAGTGAAAATTTATTATAAATCTTTGCTTGTCTTGCAGGACACTTGCAAACCGCGTTACTCACAATCCGAGGTTTCACTGTACCTTGTCATGCTCATTCAAAAAATCAAACAAACATGAGATTTTCTACAGTATCAGGGTATGGAAAACAGATGAACAGATTTTCATGCACTGTAGCTCAATCTAAATTCTTTACACCCAAACACCTACTGATACACTATGGTGAATTCAGAAATATCAATCAAACTGCCACGCTTGTCTTTGGACTGTGTCCGTGTGTCTATGTGTGTGGGGGACTGGCAGGGTACCAGCATGGAAGAATATGTAAACTCATTAGATTTATAGATTCAATAAATCATTTATTTTTATATTGACAACAGGCTTACGCTTAATTGAAACAAAACAGTATGTAAGAGAGGACATGTGAAGCTTGTAACAGAAACAGGTAGGAGCCATCCCAAACTAAGACATCCCAATGAAACATTAACAGTTCCTTTCACTGGAACTAACGGGACGAACCCAATGACTGAAAAACAACCCTAGACCAATTTCCAACCTGACTGTGCTCTAGCGCATAAAGCAAGGTCCATAAAGACATGGATGAGCGAGTTTGGTGTGAAAGAACCAAGTCCTGACCACAACCCTATAGAACACCTTTGGGATGAATTAGAGTGGAGACTGAAGAAGAGAAAAAAGTAGAAACCCAACCAGCTTCCCTAAAGTGGTTATCCAACTGCAAATAAAAAATTAACACAAAGGAGCCTGTACACAAAAAACACTTGCCTATCTGATAGCAAACAAATCCGGTAGTTGGTTCCAAGCCTTTAACTACAGTACATGTTATTGACTATCTGACTAATTAAAGGTTATTCAAATGTATTATATGTTTGAGCAGTGGCGGCTGGTGCAAAAAAAAATTGGGGGGGGGGGGGCCGCAAACAAAATTAAAATGAAACTCTTAATATTCGCCTGATTCATCAGGTGACTGCGCATCATTACTACTAGTATAAAATAAAGGCATGACACGCATCCAGTCAGCAGCTCCGCTTGCCATAAGAAGTGCTGGAAAAGACTTGTTGAGGCAATGGTCCAATCACATGAACCCAAATATTTAAAAACAATATTGATTCGCTAAGAACAAAAGTGGGCGTGTTCGGGAGGGTGGGAGGGGCACAGCTTTGCGCCCCAAGGATGATTCAAGAAGATCCAATTAGAGCTCAGCCTCAAATCACATGCTTTTCAAAAGTTTACGTGCTCACATAGACACTCGTTTGTCTGGCACTGTGGAAGAATTTTTTATCTGATTTTATGTGACATACCCTACTTTTAAGAAATAAAGGATACCTCAGCTTGAAATAATGGGAGACTTGCGTGAGAAGCCGAGCATATAGGCCTCTTGGAATATRCCTGTGTAAGAAATCCGATCTATACATTGAGGCACCTAGAACTGGGACACTTAATGAAACCCAGATGTTTTATGTAAAGTCAGCGCGGGAAAACTGGCCGCCTTTGTCTAGGATCAGTATTTAAGCAAGAGGCCGTCGGGAGTCGTGGTGTGTTCTGCAGACCTCCCGACTTTATTGATCAACCAATAAAGTTGTAACCTTCTGAAATCAAAGYCTGAGTCTTCAATTAATTTCCACGACATTTTGGCGCTGCGAGCAGGGTGGAAAAGGGGCAAAGGTGACTGATCAGCATGGGCTTCCTTGGCGGGCAGCACAAACAGGTGGCCATCTACAAAGGTAAGCAACTTTTGCTTGTATGCTCAGTTTGTGTTGTTTGCTGAGGATCACCCATGGTGGTAAGG
The DNA here is from genome assembly GCA_003987875.1 of Clarias batrachus. Lineage (NCBI taxonomy): Eukaryota > Metazoa > Chordata > Actinopteri > Siluriformes > Clariidae > Clarias > Clarias batrachus. The sequence goes on from QMIH01002125.1 coordinate 83,310, forward strand.
ATGCCTGATAAAGGCCTCTCCAAATTAAGTAATTTTTGAATGGGCTTTGTTTTCAGAAGGAAAATGCATGCATCAGTTTACTAACCGTTGAATGGTAGTATTTGAATAGTAACTGGTAAAATAAGCATTGCATTGGTCCGTTTTGCTGTCAAGAGGGCTTTGATAGATGGCAGTAATAACAGACAGGTATGAGGTAGCGCATTTGAAGGTCTATCTGTGTTGCTAAGTGGGCTTTGATAGATAGTGTCGTGCGTGCAGTTTGGTCAGTGTGGAAACGCGGGCGGAATGATGCACGACAAAAAAAGACGTTTTCTGAAGAGTTAACTGCACTTTTAAACAGTGTATCAATACAGTGCACTCACCAACAGTATAACTGGCACACAGTAAATACAGCTTCTATGGACGGTGCTCTTGCTCCGGCACAGGACGGCAACTTTTCCGACCGTGCGATGAGCATGCGAGCAACCTCTACTAAAAACTACTCAAACCCAGCATGGCATTGCGCATACTCTAATAATGACGTAACAACAGCCAATAAGAATAAGAACAGCATAAACCTAGAGGATTTACTTAAACATGCTACATTCACTACACTATCCCCCCAGTTAGCAGTACTGAGTCCCTTCAGTACAAAACAGCAATAATAACCAGTATAACAGTAACCAAGAAACTAAAAAAACTGTAAGTTCAATAACTTTTTTTTTTAACTGTTGTATCTTGCTGGCTTTCGATGTGCCTCTCTCAAACCCCTTTCCAAGTTATACAGAAAATCTGGAATTTCCAAACTGTCTGACTTCTGCTCTGCAATACCGGACCATAGATCCTGAGGTTGATAGACTTCCCTTCCAAGCATTAGCTTATTTGGTGTGAATCCAGTAACTGCATGCTGGGAGCTACGGTACGCTGATGTAAGAAGAGGAAKATGCTCATCCCAGTTCTTCTGATTCTGATTCACGTAGCATCGGATCATCTGAAGGAGTGTTCGATTGAACCTCTCRACTTGCCCATTTGAGGCAGGGTGATAAGGGGTTGTCCTTGTTTTTGTGATCTGCAGAAGCTYGCAAACATTCTTGAATAATGAACTTTCAAAATTTCGACCTTGATCTGTGTGCAGTTCAAGTGGTGCCCCAAACCTGGAGATGAAGTCATAGACAAGTGTCTTAGCTGTCGTTTCTGCTCCTTGGTCTGGTACAGGAAAMGCTTCCACCCATCGAGTAAACTGGTCGATGATGATGAGAACATACTTGTTTCCTGAACTGGACACAGGAAATGGGCCCAGTATATCGATGTGAATCCGSTCCATTGGTGCACCTGCTTGGTAATTCTGAAGCTTGGCTCTCTTAGTCGGACCCGTAACTTTGCAGGCATTGCAGTGYCTGCACCTCTGTATATACACATGTACATCTCCTCCCATKCCATACCAGTGGAAACTTTGACGGAGGCGCTCTAACGTCTTTCCCTCACCAAAATGGCCAGATTGTGGTGGATTATGGCAGGCTTTCAAAACTTCTGTTTGTATTGACGCTGGTACCAGCAACAGTAAAGAAGGACTCAGTCCTCCAGGCCTTTCCCAACGATAAAAGAGGACACCTTGATGGAGTTCAACTTGTGGCCAACACAGCCAGTATTTTCTTACTGCTGGACTTTTCAATGCAACGTCCTCCTTTGTTGGAATGACTCCTGTCTTTTTCCACTCATGCAGGATGGAGAGATCAGGATCAGACTTCTGCTCTTGTGCTAACKTTTCTTTAGAGATAGTCTCTAGCCAGTTCACATGTGGGGCTCCATGCGACTCTACAGCTGACCTGCTCTCATCACCTTTGCCAGTTCTGTTTTCCTCTGTTGTATGTTCAATACTCCTTATTGCAAGTGGAACAACATCATCAACATCCTCCTCAAACCTCTCCCAGTGGTCATGCAGCKTTTGGCAATGTTTGCATCCTCCACATGGCAAATTTGAAACACTCTTTCCTGCCTCATAGCAATTACACATATGGAAGATCTCAGCGTCATGTCTGGACATCGCATCAGCGTTTGAATGGTGTTTCCCTGCTCTGTGTTCGATGTCGAAATCATACTGGCACAGCTCTTCCAGCCAGCGGGCAAGCTGTCCCTCAGGGTGTTTGAACCGGAACAACCAAGTAAGGCTGTTGTGGTCTGTGYGTAGAAGGAACTTCTTGCCAAGCAGGTAGTGTCGGAATTGGCGAGTGTAAAAGACAATAGCAAGCAACTCCCGTCTTGTTACGCAGTATCTTTTCTGAGCTGGAGTGAGGTGGGTGCTTGCATAATTTCTCCTCTCCCCACTGAAGCTGTGACAAGACTGCACCTATACTATGATTTGATGCATCAGTGTCTAAGATGTATTTTCCCTCTGCCAAAGGATATCCAAGCACAGGTGCCGAAGTTAGCTTTTCTTTGAGCTGTGTAAAAGCATTCCGTTGCTCCCCAGTCCAAAGGAATGTTGCCTCTTTCCTTAGAAGTCCATTAAGAGGACTGGCCAACTCCGAAAATGCTGGAACAAAC
>QMIH01002125.1:86697-113256 GCA_003987875.1 Clarias batrachus
GTGAGCCTCTACTAGTCTTTGAGCCTCCACTAATGAATGAGGATCTTTGTTCATTACCTCATAAGCCACTTTTTGGTTACGAAGTCCCTTCAGGAAAAAATCTGTAGCAAGTTGATCCTGCAGATCGAGCTCTACACCAGGGTAGGCCAATGTGACCAAGCGTTGCACCTCCTCTGCAAATTCGGCCGCTGACTCCTTGAGTTGGCGGAGTTCTCCCAGTTTCCTTCTAATTGTGGTTGGGGGATCTCTCTGGCCAAAACGTTGCGTTAACTGCTCTTTAAGAAGAGTGTAGTCCTCACGGATATGTTCAGGAAGAGAACAGACATACTTAATAGCTGCCCCCCTCAGACAGTCATACAAACAGTCCACTCTGTAGTGTCCACTCCAACCATGCTTTCTGGCCTGCCGTTCAAATGGTACAAGAAATGATTCCCAGTCTCCACTACCATCGAAAAGAGCCAGCTTTGTTCTGGGACCATCTATAGAAATGGYCTGGCCTTGATACGGAGGAATACCAGATCTTTGTTCAACAGCAGAGGAAGGTGGTAATGGATGAGGATCACGCTCAGTGTTTCGTTGCCTTGCACCAGTCTCTATGGGATGGGTAGCTCTGGAGGGACCCGAAGTGCGTGCTCTCTGTTGTATTACTTCTAGCTCAGCAGCAAATGCGCCCCCCATAATGTTGCGTGACCTTTCAGCATTATCTATGAGAGAGGGTGAATCAGGGTGAGGTATCCTTCTTTCTCTGACAGTAGGCTGGTAGCMCTCACGAATATCGCCCCTGGATGCAGTGAACATTGCTGTTTGTGGTGCTTGGGTACAACTTGCAATATGAGTTAATAATGGAGCCATCATCATTTGCAATTGCTCATTATTTTTATTTTGGTTTTCAAGCATAGCCTTTAGCCAATCCGGAGGTTGTTTGGGATCCGGGGCTGCTGCCATAGCTCCATTATATAATTCTTCCTGGGACATTTCTTCTTCTTTTTAATTATTTTTTATTTATTTTTTTATTTTATTTGTATTTTTTATTATTATTATTATTTTCTTCTTCTTCCTCTTCTCTTTATTAGTTTTATATAATGATTATTATTATTATTGTTTGTTTTGTTTGTCTTTAAGAAGCCTACAGATTTCTTAGTACCTCTGCATAGTCAGATTGTAGTTGAGTCAACAAGGTTCTCATCCGGCGCGATGACGTCAGTCTGCTCGCGCTTAGCGCTGAGAGAAAAAAAAGAGAAGAAAAAAAAAACGATAGCGATTTGCTTGGTACTCCTTCGCTTCCGCCATATACTATGCCGTTTTTTCGGATCCAATTTAATTTAATTCTCCCCTAATGCATGTAGTTTAATCTTCCACATAAACATCCAGCTTCTGACACCAGTTGTCGTGCGTGCAGTTTGGTCAGTYTGGAAACGCGGGCGGAATGATGCACGACAAAAAAAGACGTTTTCTGTGGAGTTTACTGCACTTTTAAACAGTGTATCAATACAGTGCACTCACCAACAGTATAACTGGCACACAGTAAATACAGCTTCTATGGACGGTGCTCTTGCTCCGGCACAGGACGGCAACTTTTCCGACCGTGCGATGAGCATGCGAGCAACCTCTCTAAAAAACTACTAAAACCCAGCATGGCATTGCGCATACTCTAATAATGACGTAACAACAGCCAATAAGAATAAGAACAGCATAAACCTAGAGGATTTACTTAAACATGCTACATTCACTACAATATTAACAACACTTGTACTGCTCTTATCAGTTAGCAGAGTAATGAAATACCAAAAAATTATAAACAAATAAAATGTTGCATATTCCAACATTGCATCCTAATTATCTGCAAGACAGCACCGGTTGTTTAAAAAGGCAGTAACAAGATTCAGTTACTAACAGATAGAAGTTACAGTGGCTAGGCTAACAGGCTAACAACAACGTAACTTCTGCAAAAGACTTAAGGGTAGGAACCAGCTGACTACGTTCCCATTTCACCAGTGACCCCTTGTGTCTAAATTACACACACAATTATTTTCCTGCAAATATGCAGCCATAACATCACATTGTTGTGAATACCTTTGTCACCTTTCCTCTCAGAGCCGCACTACTGAGTGTGAACAACACTTCAGGACAATAGTGTTCACTAGAGTTATAAACCCTCTTGTGGCAAATTTGAGTGTTGCAAACTGGAGTATTAATATTTTATAACAAAATCACACCAAAAAGCAAAAAACAAACAAAAAAAACAATATGTTTAATATTACATTGATCAATTGTGTTATAATTGGGTAAAATAAATTATGTAAAAATTTTTCCTTTGTTAAAGTCACTTCCCTTACAAGAGACTTCAAGTGACTCCAGCATAACTACAATCTGTGAACAGACATCTGTATAATTTATAGACAGATGTCTATAAACATTTTTGTGTGGTATAATTCAAAGTATAACTAGATTAATTACTAGATAATGGATTTTTGATTTGCATGAGCTGTTAAGAGTCTGTTTTTGTGTAGTTTGCATGTCTTGGTAGTTTACTTTCTATAATCCAAAGATTGGCAAGTTAGTCTAATTGGTGTTCTCAAAATGCCCAAAGTGTGTGTGTCTTCTGTGATGGTTTGGCATCCAGGGTGTACTCGACACACACTTTGTGAGACATGTTGGACAATTTGGCCAACTGGCCGACATGTCTCACAGGTTTTTCTTTCAGAAATCCCTAACTTTTTTTAATGTTTAATGTATATTGTACATGGTAATTTGTATATATAACATACATATTTTAAAGAAATGAGTACAGTTGAACTTCTGCACATACTGTACACCATTATAGATAAAATGTGTGTATTTTTTTTGTGTTGTCTTTCCCTTTCCTTCAGATGGTAATTTGATCCTGAAGAGTCCTCCCCATTCTTTAACTGAGGGAAATCCTCTGACTTTACGCTGTTTACATCGCAAAATGAAGATCTCAGACTCTGGTTTTGATTTCTATAAAGATGATTCAGTTCTCCAGAAGCAGACTACAGGAGAGATGACCATCAGTAGTGTCTCAAAGTCAGATGAAGGTTTCTACCACTGTACACACAGAGAGAGAGGAGAGTCACCCAAAAGCTTTGTTTCAGTCAGAGGTGAGAAATAATTAATATAAGACTTTTGCTTTGTAGAAGTCAGTTCTCCATTCATAGCATTTAAAAATATTAAGACTTGTAATTCCTTTATACCTAAGAAACTCAGTTGATATTCAAAACATATTTGCTACTCTTTGGACTTCATATTGTAGAATCTCCTTATAGCTGCTTGAAATTACTTGACTTTTATACCATTTCTGTGTAGAACAATTAGTAATATTGTATGTGGGGTACTGTAGACTAGAGTATTAAATTTAAGTCAGTTAAATTTTATTCTAACAATCATTGTTCATTGATCATTGGGCAGCAGCTATACAGAATAAAAATTATGGAAATAACACAAAAAATATGGGTGAGGTTGTAGGTTTATACATAAAAGGTGCAGTTTATTGGTAGCGCAAGAAAGGCAGGGGGGCAAGGGTCCATCCTCTCCATGACAATCTACAACAGGGGAGAAATAAACATGTGGTTTTAATGAGTGTCTTTAAAAAAAAAACTTGAAGTTAGACACTCTTTCTCTCTCTTTCACACACAAACACACACAATTTCAAGCATTTTATGAAATGTTAGATTTCAGTTATGTATATTAATGTTGACAACAGTACATATGTAGCGGTATGAACAGTTTGGCCCTATCTACTACATCCGTTAATGCACACATGATGTCCATGAAGCATGTATGTGCATGCGTGTTCCTGAGTAAAATCTGCTCAGTGCCATTCCTAAAAAGATGGGTGAATCGTGAAGTCACCTCACCTTCTAATCAGGATGTAAGCCAGTTATAGAAGACACTGGGTGGTTAATGATTTACATATGGCTCACTGAGAGGGAAAACAAATGAGCACTATGAACATATTTCATAACCTTACAATATAGCTATAATCTGTTATTTATATTAGCAACAGCAAGGCAAGGTAAACATATAAACATGCTTCAATTACAAAGACTCAAACACACTTATGGATTTCACTGAATTTATCTGCAAAATATGTAATAAAGCGCATCCAAAACTGTTAAACACAGAACAGGTTTTTAGGTTACAATTACAATACAATACCCTATTTTATGGGGCAGTCTGCAACACTATAAACCAAAAAAAAGCCCCTTTTCTTCACTTTGTAAAAGTATATACTTGGGTATTTACAAAGGAGTTATCTGATGATAATACCACTATATTATATAGCATTACACACTTATGGGGCTAGCGGTGGATCAAACAATAAGATGAATGTACTGTATAATTACATTGCTGGGAATTAAAGCAACCAGTCACTCCACTGGCAACAAACCTGAGTGATCAATATGAGTGGGGAAGACAGCATCTACACATATCAGTTCACAATAACACACTGTCCATGAGTCCCCCAGATCACAGGAAGTGACTTTTAAAGTCTGAGGGGCCAGACACTTGCATTTTAAGTACAGTGGAACCTTGGATTGCGAGTAACGTGATTTACGAGTGTTCCGCCAAACCGAGCAAAGATTTTTAATCGGAAACCAAGCAAGTATTAGTTTACGAGCACCGAGTATCATGTATCGCGCATGCAACTCTTATTTTGACACAGAGCGTCACACTCACCTTTTCACCCCCCACCCACCGCTTCGCAAAAACACAAACTCTGCTCATCTCTCACACACACACACACAGACGCTCTCTCGCCTTTTCACTCCCCAGCTTCACAAACACACACAAACTCTGCTCTGTCGCGATTCTTTTCAAAGGTATGGTGCTGGTTCATTTTTTTAATATACGCTCATGCCAGTGTCAGAGAGATTTCTTTTTTTTCAGTTAAAACGGTGCTTCCGTTGTGTGTGTGTGTGTGTGTGTGTGTGTGTGTGTGTGTGTGTTGTGAAACTTAAAAAGGGAGGTGGGGAGGGGGGAGGAGGAGTGTTACTGTGTAAAACGAGGCGAGGAAAGGGGATAATTCCACACACACACACGCACACGCACGCACGCACGCACACACGCACACACGCACACACGCACACGCGCGCGCGCACACACGCGCGCACACACGCGCGCACACACGCGCGCACACACGCGCGCACACACACACACACACACACACACACGGCGCTTGCACGCACCAACGGAAACACTTATCTGTCAGGATTTATTTGTACTTTTTTTTTAAAGGTAAAGTGCAGATTAATTTGTTTTATTTTCATTTTATAGATTGTATTAATTAATTATTTTTATCTATTTATTTTTTGGGGCTGTGGAACAAATAATTTGACTTTATTATTTCTTATGGGAAATGGTGATTTGGTTTACTTCCAGAACGAGTTATGCTCATAATCCAAGGTTCCGCTGTATTAACACATTATTTAACACACACACACTTTAGACCGTCTACAATCAGCAATCCATTTATAGGCTGCAACTAACCTACCAGGTCTCAGTCATTAAAGGCCTATAAACTTGTGTTAATCAATAAGGTCAAAAACTGTTCTGATATTTGAACAAATGCTCTAGAGTAACACCCGCATGTTGTTAATGAAGTTAAAAAAATAAAGTTATGGACTTTTAAAACTAACTTGAGGCAGAGTCTTATTGTCATTCTGACACCTCCCACTATTCCTTCTCAAGCCATTGCTTCTACTCATTGAATGACAATTCCGTTCCCACACTTATGTCATGTATCTTCCCATGCTGTCCATACAGCCCCTCCGGGACATCTGATACTCATTAATTGGTTTCTACTGGCATTTAAAAAAGCTCAGCAGGCACCTCGTTGCAGGATTATTGTGTGCTCTCTAGTAAAATTTTTGTCATCTCAAATTGTGTTCATTTCATGCATTCAGATTTACCTTTTGTCTCACATGTACCCTTATTTCTCTCAATCTGGAATTGTTGCTAAACTAATCGATATCTGTGGTTTGATCTCACACTTTCACTTACTATAACACAACCCAGGAACTGGTTGTAAAGCTATGTTGAAGTTTGCTGTTGTTATTGTCCTTGACATTAGCATTTCTTTTGCAGCTAGCATTGCCACTATTATTGCTGCTAGCACTAACATTGCTGTTAGCGCTAACATATCGACCATGCTTTTTTTTTTTTAACATATCGACCAATTGCTTCTAGCATTGCTGCTAGTGCTAGCATTCCTAGCAGTGCCACTAAATTTTGCCATTAACATTGCTGGGAAAGTCATACAAAAACATATAAGGTGATCTGACCATGGAAAAACAAAGCCAGTTCTTAGGAAGTTAGAAACTAGCACCACACATGTTCTTTGTCGGTTTATTTTGGCAAAGAAGGGCTTCTGTCTAAGCGATCTGCATCTAACGCAATGCAGACTGAACTCATTTCAACTTCAGCAGTGCAGATTAATAACTGCGCTCTGGAACAGATTTTTCACACTTTTCAGATGTTTTATGCTACAGATGTTTTAATGACACAAATGCGGAACACATTCAACCTCAAACACTTGTCATCTCATCCATCAATCGCCTGCTACTGGAACTTTTTACCTTTTTTGATACTGGATACCTTCTTGATACCTTCGGCCCACAGAGACACTGGACACTTATTTTAAGATGAAACTTAACTGTTTAGAGTTTTTAAAAATTTAAACACAAGTTTCAAAACATTTAAGTTTTATTATTAATTTAATATCCTTACTGTTTCCCTCTAGTTTCCTCCCATGGAAAAGCTCCACTCTCAGTACTGAAGCTCCTGAGCGGTGTGCTAGCGGCTTCTCCATATGTGCTGGTGACAATCATTCTGGTAGTGAAATGTTACAGAGCTCGAAGTAAGAACTCAGTGTGTTTATCTTCCATAAAATGAAACCACATTTAATAAACAGTTAATACATTAACAAATGGCTAAAATATTTGATTGTGTATTTTACAGCTGAGTCTGAGGAGGACAACAGACCAGACAGAGTGATAGAAGCTGAAGCATCTTTCTAAGTTACATGTTTTTACATCATTTTCTTTTTATTTCTAAAGCTTTTTTTATGTTAACAGCCACCAGTGCAACAGAAAGCACATGTGTGTGTGTGGTTTTAGTGATTAGTAACTGTGTGTCTTTTTTTGCTTTACAATTTTGTAAGAAAGCTTTAACCTATGCATTTGCAATCCGAATACATATTTGTATATCTATTACTTGTATTCATTTATTTTTAGTTTTTGAGCTTTGTATATTTATTTTCATTCATTAATTTTTTATACTGCTTATACTATAAAGGGTTGTGGGAAGCCTGGAGCCTATCCTAAGAAACTGTGCATGAGGAGGGACAGGGTGTTAGTCCATCACAGTACAGTATTTTATTTAACTCCTTAACTTTATGAATTTATTATACATGCATACACTGTAGTTAGCATTAACTCAGTTTTGAATTAACCTAGGAATAAATATGCAGCAGACCTAAAATTTATTGAAATATTTTATATTAACAATAGGTAAGGCTTATTTTGTAATGCATTATGTAGGTAAGTCTTATTTTGTAATACACCTTGGTAGGTACATTTCTTTCAAGTTCTTGTTTAAAAAAATAATTTGGGTTGAATTGTGCTTTTTATGCTAATAAAAACAATAAAGACTCCTTGTGAAGCGGCTTTTTTTTTTAAAACAATTTTCTTAAGAAGTCATCCCCTGTTGCTTGTGCACCTTTTTCTCACTTGGCATCAACATAAAAGTTGCGAAACACAAATTCACAGAATCCAGATCAGTCCCCACTATGTGCACCATACTCTGTAAAATCTAAATGATTTCTATACAGTTGTGTCAGACACATTTATTTATTTAATAATATTTATAAGAAGCATTTAAGCAATCTCTATCCATGATTTTTTTTCTGACCAGATTTCTTCCATGGCGGTTCAGCACAATCCTTATTTACAGGCATTCGTTATTAACAAATTATGATTTGTTTCCTTATTTTGCTATTTATTTTTCTCCACCAACATAATATCCTTCTGAGGTGAACCTAACTAATCATGACAACTACCGACCAACAGTTAATGTAATTAACAGGGGAAAAAGTGAAGTAGTTTTGTAGCTTAAGGGTGAGGAAAAATAAACCATGGAGGTGGTTCACACTCATGTTAAGCTTTCATTTATTCCACTTTGCAATATCAGCTCAGTTAACTACACGGTTCCAGAGCTGAATCCCAAATAGTGTAAAACAGAAAGCTAGTGTGCTATGTAGGGTGTACAATCAATTGTCTTACTTAATGCTCTTGATCAGGGTAATAATAATAATTAACTGGATTAAGATGGCACCTAGATGACTGCCTTGCTGTGGGGCTCTCCGGTTGTTTTAATGCAATTATTTGGATTACTTGTTTTGCTGAACACTGTAATTGGAAGAGTAGCGGTACTGTTCAAATGATTTAAGACATGCACTATATAAGAGATCTTGCACACTAGTCAAGCTCCGACAGTGGCTTTAGAACTGCATTACCTAGTATTGATCTGGCGAATCTTCACTCTCTAACCACCAAACTGGATGAACTTCTGTTCTCCAGGATAAATAAGGACTTTTCAAACTCTGTTGCTATATGTTTCATGGAAACCTGGCAAAAATTGAGCTATTCTGGACAGCATACTACATCTGCTTGGCTTCCAGCTGTCCAAAACGGATCATGGTGGGAAATGCTTTTACATTAATGAAAGGTGGTGTACAGATGTAACAGTGATGAAGAATATGTGCTGTCTCGATCTAGAAGCCCTCTTTTTCAAACTGTAAGCCTTTCTATTTGTTTCAGGAATTTACTTCATTCTCTATGTGATTAAAACTGTGTTTATCTTGTTCCACAAGCATGTGTGAATGTAGTGCTGCAACAGCTGGCTGACCAGATCATGGACACAGAGCATCTACGGACTCGCATGGTTATAATTATTCACAGTGACATTAATAAAGCAAACCTCTCATGTGAACTACCTAAATTCAAACTAGACATTACAAGGACACCACAATACACCCCAATAAAGAATGCATATCGTTCCATTCCAAGAGCAGCCTTAGGACTGACCACTTTCTGACCATTGCCTGGTTTATGTTCTCCTGACCTACAGGCAAAAACGTCAATCTGCTAAGCCTCTAGTAAGGACTGTAAAGAGATGGATCAATGAGGCAGATTGGGAATTACAAGCTTGTTTTGACTGCACTGATTGTAGTGTTTTTGAAGCTGCCGCCACAAATCTGAATGCTCTCACAAATTCTGTAACATCATATATAAGTTTCCTTGTGGATACTGTATGTGCATCCCTACCAGGACTTATTTAGCATACAACAATGACGAACCATGGTTCACAGAACAACTCAGGTAGCTTCGTCAGGCCAAAGAAGACACCTAGGAGTAAGAACAGGATTTTGTACAACATCTGGACATTTAACAATATGTATTAATCTGCATTCTAGGTGTTCTACAATCATTAAGTTCACCTTAACTATCAGTGTTGTTTTATTTTCGACTACAAAGCTAACTAGCTTCTAACACAAGGACGTTTGCACATACAAGGAATTTGTGACAGACGCTTCCAGAGATAACACACTACAACACATTATACCAATTAATAAGAAATGTAATAAATTGTGGGGTATTATCATTTATAAATATCAGTGGTATTCTATCAGAAGGAAATACAACCACTGCTCGACATTTTTAACAATGGAGTCAATGCCATTGCTCCACTTCAGGTCCTGATAGATGGTGGTGCCCAGGAACCATAATTAATACACAGCCATTATCACCACTCATAGAATGCCTCTTATCCAATCAGATTGCTCAGTTTTAACCAACTGTCTATTATAACTGTACAGTTTCACTATAAAAATCAGAAGCTGTAAAACACAAACACACTGTAAATCTTTAGAGTCATAATCTCATGCATGCTAATATTTCATTCTCAATATCCAGGTAGTGTTTGTCATGCGTTTCACATGAAACCCATACAAACCTCTATGACTGCTTCCTATACTTGACACAAGCTCCTGTTAGCCCTGTTAAAACAGAGATGTGTCCTGTTGCAGTTTCTCAGTTCAGTTATTGTCTTGATGTGTCCCAGTCGGGGCGGTGTCTTAAATTTGTATTCTTTGCTGTTCTACTTCTGGACCCAGAGGCACCCAGAGGAATAGTTACAGGGGAAAAAAATGCACCTTCCTTGCTTTCTAGTAGAATTAGAAATATCTGTATGCAGTATATGAGCATATGTAATAATAATAATAAAAAAATTCTTCCATTTATTCATTCATTCAGTCATGTTGTTGCCATATTGGTTCATTTAATCTGCCAACATCCCCAGTAGCTGGGTACTGCATGGTAATAATATTAATAATAATAATAATAATAATCTGTTTCATTAAACAGTGACAAAAAGATGACTGATTAGGGGTGCTCCGATTAGGAGTTTTGAGGCCGATCACCGATTTTCGATCACTTGAAGCAGTATCGGCTGATACCGATACTGATCACTGATTACAGGGTCCACTTAAAGCATTTTCATGTAGCATTATTTATTAAACTATATCTAACAACAATGTAAATTAATTATTGAAATTACAAGCAGAGGAATATCAGGAATTGACAACTGTATTTATTAGCCAGCAACATGTGCAACACGTCAACTTAAAACATAAGCCGTGTTTAGTTAGTAATTGGGAACAGCTTAGAGCTTGACAAATACGACTTTCCTGTAGATTGTATAAAATTAAATAAAATAACAGACAGGTGGGACGTGAGTCGCTGGAAGTTCTACAAGGAATGCAAGCATCCGTGAGGACCAGTGTTCTATCAATTCATGCCACTCATCATTATTTCCTACCCAGGCTTTCTGTGCATGCACATAAAAATACGTGACGCTTAAATTCATTCATGTGCGAATTTACTGAGGCATTTCATAGTTTTGTGGTTTTAATTGACATTTTATTTGATTTGGATTCATTTTATTTGAGGTGTATATTTAACAGTGGACCTGTGAATTGAAGGGTAGGAGTGATTCTTTTTTTTTTATCGTTTGTACCCATGTTAAAACTATAGGAATTACATTCTGATTAAGTACCGTCATGTGTCAGAATCTGCTGCCCATGTTAAAGTTTTTTTTTTTGCATTCTTATGGCCATTTGGATAATGTTGGACAGACCAGTATAAATAACGGTATGAAATTCTGATAAGTAGGAAAAACTGATAAAACACCTGTAAAAAAAAATTTACATTAACATAACGCGGAAAGATAGAAACGTAATCACAGCGCCAAAACTCGCAGTGAATCAGGATGAACCATACTTACGACCACCGAGCGCAACCGCGTAGGTGAGATAGGGGAATTACCGACAGCTGAGTGAGCGGCGGCGTGCGAGTTACTGAGCTCTCCCGCTCTCTTAGCGCGAGCCAACTTTGAAAACCGCTCGTGTTCCTTTACGTGACTAACCTTCAAATGTCCGATGGGGTTCGTGGTGTTAAAATGCTTTGGGTGCTTCACACCTCGTGGAATTGGCTTGTTACACAGGTTGCAGAGTGCTAATGTATTGTCTTTCACACAACACATAGAATTGCCAGACCGTTGAAGCCATTTAGCAGCGCGCAGAAAAAAAGGAAAAAAATCTGCAAGTTTTGCGTCACCTGATCGCCTTTTCTATATCGGCCATTATAGAGACTGCCGATCAAACTTCCCAAAGCTATTATCGGCCGATTATGATCGGCGACCGATCAATCGGAGCACCCCTAATTATGATGTTGTTTAACTTAACCTTTACCTTAACCTTCTTACTCACCGTATTCACTGTCATTTTTTTTGTAAGTGCACATAGAAAAGCAAATTAAAATCTAGAAGTGGATATTTGTATAATTTGTGTGATGCCTTTTCTTTTTTTCACTCCAAGTGCAATATCTGTACAGTAGAAGCCTTTTCAAACAGCCGCCTGCAATCCAAGATGGGTCTTTGGCTGATCAGTGACCGATCCAATCACAGACCCAGATCCCCCTACGATGACACATTGAACGAAGCCCCGCCCCATAAACACCCTCCTGCACTGTTCTAATGAGCTGGTTGCAATTGCGTCTATAGACCAGTGACTGCTTCAGTTAACTGCAGTTCTTGCATTTTCAGCATATTTTCATAATTTAATAAAACTGGTCATCTTGGAGATACATACAGTGTCAGTGTGTGAGTACCAGTCACTAACTATGCTTTAATGGTCCAACCTTTTATAAGACATGGGTGTTACTGCATTGTCTACATATTTTCATCATTACATCAAGGATTTCATTCTGCTTTACACTGCACACAAACCATGTTACTAGCGGGAGTAACACTTCTGTAACCTGAGGTCAGTCTATGTGCTGGTTGTACACGGTCACAGGTATAGACAGATACTTAATGTGTGTCCATCCAGTTTAAAATTACAAGAGATTCATCCCGAATCCAGAGCCCTTGCTTTCTATCAAACAGGTGGCTGATCATTTTCACTGTCACAACTGTTTATTAAAAAATAAAATAAAAATACAACATGAGCATGATAACACAATAAAATAAACTACTGTACATCATCATCAATCACTAATGACCATGCATAAAGATAGGACAAGCTTTTGTAATGTCATACAACAAATAAAAAAGAGGGGCTTTTTCTTCTTATATCTGAATATCAATAAGCTACATGAGGCAGTATATTAGCCACCGAGAGCTAAAGAGCTAATGTGCTAAATAACATTCTAGATAGTAGTGTCATAAGCTAACCAAAAACATCACCAAATAGCTACCGTAAGCTAAAGGTATCCATATCTTCACCGGGGTCAAATACATCGGAATATTTACACCACAGCTGATACTGGCAACCATCTGTAATCTACATAAGGCATTAGCTTCAGCCACCGGGAGCTAGCATGTTTGTGCTAAGCTACATAAGGCAGTATGGTAGCATGAATAGCAGTGTTTTCTACAAGCTACCCTAAACTATGTGACACTGAAAGACAATGTTACATATAAGAATAAGGTTTATAAGAGACTTAATAACTCACCCATGATAACAGCTTGCTGGATTCTCCCCCTCCGGTGGAGCAAATAACTCTTTAAAACAAATCCGTTCTCTGTCGAAGTTTCTGGGTTGTTCTGAATAAAAGATAAACTCCTCCCACTGTCCAGAACATTCTGTAGAGCTTCAGAAACCTGTACAACTCGTGACATCTTCCACACGTGCAGGAAAATTACTGAATCTGTGTGTGGGTTCGTGCGCGTGCAGGGGGCGTGGTCTTGTATGTAGCGCGCTTCTACAGCTGTTTTCCCGGTGAATAGCATGTGGGCGTGTCCTGCCTCCAGTCATTATCAGATAATGAAGTGCGACGGAAAAACTGTGTCTGTGTGATTCATACGGATTACATGAATTGAGAATATTAATTTTTTTATTTAACTTTTATTTAAAAGTAGAACCTTTAAGCTTTATATAGACATTTTTCTCATGTCGGGGTGTCAAGTATTCAGGGAGTTTCAGTTCATTTTAGTGATGGTTTCAGAAAGATATTCACGGAGACTGAGACGACTGAAAGCGCACCCTGTTTATTTTCTTTATTTTACAAAAGCATAATGTTTTGATCATATAGTGAGTATACATAAATACATGTAGACCATTTACAGATTCAAATACTACACTTACATATATGATCAAAAATCACAGAGCATTTTAAGTTCTTTTTATGGTTCCCAGAAAAGAAAATGCACTTGGATCCACCCGCGGGTCTGCAGACTCCTAATTAAACATGTTTAGACCAGAGATTTTCGTAACTTTGCAAATACAGAATGTATTGTTTTCTCAAACATGATTTTTCCAACATGGCTTTCATACATATTTAAACAGATAGAATTTAAGAATAAGAATACCTAGGACCCTAAATCACAAAAAAAAAAGTCTTCCCTTTATTCAGCGTTTAACAAAGCAGAGATGAACATTAACAATAGACACCTCTGACTGACTTTTGTCTTGGTAATGTTGTATTCTTCACATAGGTTGGGGGCTTTTACACACACACGCACCATATTAAAGAATGAAACATTAAGGCAAGTTCACAAGCAAATCTTGGTATTTCTCTAATCTGCAGAAAAGCCATCTAGGATGTAACAGTTAGAGTAACTGCTAGTAACCAGTTCGTAACCAGGTGTACCGGGATTGTGTCTAATATGTCCCTAATATTATTGATGCTTATTAGTCTCCATATTTTTTAGCATTGCTTTTTTTTACCCCATGTTTTTACAGTGCCTGGTCGTTTAATAGGTCGGTTCTTTCACTGCAGTTCTTAATTCTATAACATTCTTATAGGGTTTATCTTTAAAAAAAAAAAAAAAAAGGATAGAGTTTTATTCTTGTTTTTTTGACCTAGCTAAATTAAACTCCACTTGCTGTGACATACATGTAACTATCCAATAGCCCCTCCAGTGTCCGAGTTCGATTCCCGGCCAGGCTCGATTCCTGTCTCTGTGTGCATGGAGTTTGTATGTTCTCCCTGTGCTTGGTGGGTTTCCTCCAGGTAGTCTAGTCTGGTTTCCTCCCACAGGCAAAAGACATGCAGATTAGGCTAATTGGCGTTGACAAATTGCCTATAGCGTGTGAGTGCGTGTATGTGTGTGTGACGTGCAATGGATTAGCACCCTTTTCAGGGTGCAGTCTGCCTTGTGCCCTAAGCCTCCTCGAATAGTCTCCAGGCCCCCCGCGACCCTGAATACAGGATAAAGAGGTATAGACGATGAGTGAGTGAGAACAAATCTTCATCTAATGGTGGCACCCAGCAAATGAATAAATGAGGACTTAATGGGCGTGTTTACTGTGAAATATAGACAGCCTTTCTGGGAATAGGAGAAGGAGGGGCTCATGTTAAGTGGCTGATTAGTCCATGTCGTGCAGCTGAGAACTGAAAGACATTCAGCTGTGAGAGGCTGTTTTAAGTGTCTCTATATTAAATTATGTTTAATGCAATGCTTAATTTACTATATTTGGGTTTTTCCCTTCCCACCCTCTTTGTCTAATTTATTACGCTTTTTTATTTCCTCCCTTAAAACAGCAATAAGCAACTGTAACCAAGACAAAGTAATTACCCTCTGGGATTAATAAAGTTCTATGAATCTTTCATCTTGAATCTCTGTGTTGAATACTGTGATAAGTCATTTAGAACATTGCATGAAATATGTAGGAATCCTCTTTATTGATTTCAGCTAAGTTTTCAATATAATCATTGCTGACATACTAATCAGCAAACTGTCCATACTAGGCCTCTCACTAGAAATCTGCAACAGGATAAGGGACTTCCTCAAAAAAACGCCCACAAACCACCCAGCTTGGCCCCCAGATCTCTTCTTCTTTCACTCTTAGCACCATCTCCACATGGCTGTGTGCTTAACCTGCTACTCTTCAGACTATACACCTTTGACTGCATTTCAACCCATCCCTCTAACACCTCATTAAATTTGGTGATCATACCACACTGGTTGGACTCATCACAGAAGGAGATGAATCGACCTAAAAGGATGAGGTCAGAAACTGTCGGTATGGCGCTCAGATAACAACCTGACACTGAATACTACAAAAACAAAACAACTCATTATTGACTTCTGAAAGCACATTGCAGACCTAGCTTCACTTTACATCAATGGGCACTGTGTAGAGGAAGTTCAGTTTTTTTTTTTTTTCATTTTTTGGTATCTACTGTACATCTCTGATGATCTTTCCTGTTCTCATCATAATTTTACTACAAGATTAGTGCTGGTGAAATAATCTGTTTCTCTAGTTATTACTCATCTGTTTTCTTATTTACATGGTTTGGCTTGTGCAATATACTGTCCCTTTATGTATTATTTAATTACAGATATAATAATAAAGTCTTCTTTTTTCTTCTTCTGCTATTGCTTCATGACTAATCAAGCAGATAAAAGGCATTGAGGTAGTTCTGAGCTGTTCACTCAAACTCTCAATATGATGTCCATGCATAGCCTGCAAAAACAAAATAAACCCATAAGAGACATATAAAAAAATGGAAGTGACCAATGCAACAGTTTCCCAGATTCTTTAAGCTGAAGAAAACAAAACTAAATTGTACTAGAATGACGGGAGGAAAAAGATATGGACAAATAAATTAACAGCTCATGATCCAAAGCATACAGTACCACATTATCTGTCAATCATGGTGGAGGTATAAGTGTGTATGGCTGCCAATGGAACCAGGTCACTGGTGTTTATTGATGACCTGACTACCAAGTAAAAGTGTTCAGAATTAATTTTTAATTATATAGGGCTATACTCTCTGCTCACATTCAGCCAAATGCTACAGATCTGATAAGATGGCAATAAAAATTAAATATTATTCACTGGTCAAGTCAGTCACCAGCTCTCAAAATAAGGGAGCATGCTTTTCACTTGATTTAGTTTTTTCAATTGGGTGCGAGCACCATATATATATATATATATATATATATATATATGTGTGTGTGTGTGTGTGTGTGTGTGTGTGTGTTCTGGGATCATATGAAAATAGCTGTAATCCCTGAAGGATTAATGCCACACTTTTGTCAAAACCTTTAAGTTAAAGTTGAAAGTCCTGACTTCTCTCACATATTGAGCATTTCATTTCAAATTCAGTGTGGTGGTGTAGAGAGACTAAATGGCAAAAAGGTATCTTAATTATCTAAGTTATGTCAAAATTTATGGTCCTGACTGTACAGTATGTCACTTTGAATTAATATCAGTTAGACATGAAACATTATTGTTGTTTCTTTTATATTCAAGTTGAGCTGTGTGGCTTTAACCAGTGAGAAATAAGGAAGTGTTCATTCCTTCCTCCTTGCTACTTTCTCAGAAAGACAAAATTTTAAAAACACACATGTTCCCACTACTGCTCTGTGACATGAGCCATGGTTTACACCTCATACACTATCAGCACTCCATGAGATAGGCTAATAGTAAAGGAATATTGTAATGTTAGATGTTGCTGTAGTCAGTACAGCATCTTGTGTTATATTATCACACATTTGCATGACAAAAAAAGCATCTAAACAAAAAGAGCTCAAAATGAACATAAATTGAAAAGTGTTCATACTGTATGATCCACAGGCAGTAAGTAGAATTGATCAGAAAGTGAAGACCAGTAATGTAAAGTGCAGTGCTGTGCTCTCTTCAACTGAATATTTGCTAACCTATTAAAAATTAACAGTAGCCATGAGGCAAACAAGCAGAAAACCTTGAGACATAATGAAGGTTCCCCTTCTCAAGACCTCTTGATGTATAGAGAAAAAAAAAACTAATAGGACTCTATAGACTTGTTTCTTGAAGCAAAATGTTTTCTAGAATGTCTCCTGTTTCTATAGAATTACACTGATCAGTCATAACATTATTACCACCCACCTAATATTGAGTAGGTCTCGCTTTTGCTGCCAAAACAGCCCTGACCAACTGAGGCATGGACTCCACTAGACCTCTGAAAGTGTGTTGTAGTATCTGACACTAAGCCATCAGTAGCAGATCTTAAGTCCTTTAAGTTGCGAGATGGGGTCTCCATGGACCAGATTCTTTTTTCAGTGCATCCCACAGATTGGATTGAGACCTCAAACATCATATTGTGTTTTGCAAGCCATTCCTGAACTATTTTTGCAGTGTTCCAGGTGGCATTATCCTGCTTAAGCACTATTCGGACGGGACTAGTTTTACTGGGGGACATTTGAGTTTGAATTTTTTTTCAGCCGACGTCCGAATAGTGCTTTAGATAGGGTCACTGCTATCAAGGAATACAATTTCCATGAAGGAGTGTGCTTGGTCAGTACCACTCACGGCAAAGAAAAATCCAAGATGAGATCTCATGTTCCATCTCTTTCTCCTAGACAGAATGGGTTGAGACTTGAATGAGATTTTAGCCATTTTCTCCATCTTCTCAAATGTATCTCATGAGAAACTGTTTCAAATTGAGAAAAACCTGAGAACTCAGTTGTGTCTTAAATTTGGCTCATTATGGGGGTGGAATTTGGTTCTCAACTTGATCTCGAGTATTGCTCTAATATCATTACCTCTAAATCTCAGAGATATTTCACTTTTGTCTTGTGTGCGAATAAGATTTTTTGTTTCGCCGATGCAGTGTTTCCCACACATAGAGCATTTGGGATTTCTGATATGTTATGTAGAGTTTAACTTATAATTAATGGAAATAATAATAAAAAAAAAAACATTTTACTTCTACCAAAATGATGATGAAAAAATGTAGAACTCACAAAATGTCAGAAATGTGGTCAATGTTTGCATTTATTATTTTATTTTATTTTATTATTGTATTTTTTATTATTATTACAATTATTATTATTATTATTATTATTATTATTATTATTAAACATGATCTTAATACATGATCTATAAATTCCATTGCCCATGTGACCCTTTTTGTGTGTATAGTTAGTTGCAATGAACTAATTCAGTTCTTTATATTGCTTACTGTAGTTTATGCTGAAAATAAATGTCACACTATATTGCATTCATAACTAAAGTTTATTAAATATGAATGTATAATTTTTTTATTAACTCTTTATGAATTCTATCAAACATTTATAGCAGGGTCAGTACGAGTGAGGCCTGGTGTGCATTTGTTCATGATTCACTGTTTCAGTTTTTTTTCTGCATTCATTCACGAGTCCTGTCTCATCAGGAATAGACAGATAACACACACAGACAGCATCAATCAGACCATCAGACAACCCATGAATTAATAAAAAAAACCTTAAAGAGAGAAAGTTTCAATCAAGTATCTCATTAAAGGCCTTCTGCTAACAGCTTCAACAGTAAAACTGATTCTGTTTCCTCTTTAATCTCATAACAGCACACAAAGATTCTCCTGACTGCTAAAGAGTTGCTCTCTCTCTCTTCTTCTGCTGCATTTCTTTTTACTTTCAACTCCCACTTTACTTTAAGAGACATTTATTTCATCATTTCTATAATGTGGTGAAGACATTGCATTGATGGTGTAAATATAAACAATCCTAATAATAGTCTAAGATATGTGCGTCCATCTGCCTATTTCCTCTCTGAGGAGAGTGTGGTTGGTGTTTAAGAACAGAGGAAGTGGTAAGGCTGTAACAAACACATCTCATGCAGACAGTCATCAGTAGGGCAGGATGGAGCTCCGTCCACACTGTGTGATGCTCTGTGAGTAAATAATCGCTTGTGTTGTAATCACATTACAGTGATTGGGGCTAAATTATATTTCTAGTTAATAGACTGAGTGTGTGATTAGTTTGTCTGTAGCTAAGGTCTGATACAGAATTTAGTATAAACAGCACATTTTACTTTTGTTCAGTGTGTCTACATTTACTCGGTATTTTCCGAGTAAAGTATTAGTCATTAAACAGCCTGCAAGTTGCAAAATGGAACTTCAGGTTTTGCAGGCTGATGTCAACAGTTTCATGATACGTTTTTTCATGCTCTACATTGTTTTGTAATTTCAAATGTAAAAAAAAGACACTGTTAAACAGGGAAACTTTTTATAGATATCCTATGCAGGCCAAGTGTCGGTCATCGGGTTCTGTGTGATTATTTTATGTTTCTGCAGCTCAGGATGTTGAATTTATAATAACAGTGAGTTCAGCTTTTGGTACAATCACATTTTACCCAATTTTAATGAGTAAAATGTGAAATATTTGAAAATGTATTAAATCACCAATTGCATGCTGGTATCTCACATGCATTCCGAACATGAATTACAGTTGAGGTCATGAATTTAGCCTCAGTTATCGATTGGTAGGCAATATTTGGTTAGGATTTTACATTTTATATTTCTTGACACATTTTTCTTGGTGATATTTCTGGACTCTAACATCTGTAAAATGAAAAACTTTGCTGTTGTAGATATATTATACTTCCGGTCTCAGGTCTTAGTGTGTGACAGCTGACTGTGGCAAACATACAGGAATTCAACTGGCAGAGTTTCTAACTGAGGGAATTTTACATTCATAGACACAACACAGATGCTGCTTTGAATAAATCAGTTAGAGATTCATTGAACATGTATAGTGTAATAACATGCTGTTGAATCCCTCTGTCTGATTGGTCAGAAGGTGATGATTAATCTTCTATAGCAGCAGCTCTGACAATAGCACTGGTTGAAAGACAAAGCACCGGCTTTATCTTTTATCTTTTCTTTAAAAAGTTTGTCTATAGGGACAGATATAGCGAGCAAAATGTTATTTAACAGATTTGAAACTTTTTTTTCTGTTATAGAACAGATTCATAATGGTTAATGTGGTTATGTTGCTGTAGGGAGATGATTATTTAACTATGGGTTATTTACAGCATCTTTAAAGTCAGTGCTGTGTAATGGTCAGTAATTTTTCCATCATAGTAAAGTCTTTATTTCACTGGATTTGGAGAGGAATGTAGATTGACAGGTTGTTCTTTACAGTTTCTCACTAGCAAAACAATATTTTTGCCTGTGTATTTGTGGCAACTGTAGATGTGAGAAACTGATGCTAATAACTTTTAGTTGCTATGATGTTAGTGACAAAAACTAATTTGTGGTTTGTGCCTTGTGGTTGTCACACAACATTAAACATAACTAGAAATGGTAAAAACTATACTATATTCTAAACTAAACTATATAACTATATTCACTCATCTTGCTACACACACACACACACACACACACACATATATATGTACATATAATATATATATAATATATATATATTACCACATGAAGAAGTCACTCAAAGTCACTCAAGGTTCGGTAAATCCTTCCAGGTTTTAGGTTTCTAGTAGATTCCTGAAACTACTAATCTAGTTGTTGTTTATCCAGGAAAATAATTTTACACATATATAACATAGTGACATCTTTGCCACAAATACAGGATATGTCATGTCAGGTCATGGTTGTTTAGACAGCTGAACCATATTATGACTGCAGTAATGATTCAATGGAAGGCTCTGAAGTATTTGCTTAGTTAACTCCAGGTAGTGACTTTTATTTTAGTCAGGCAATGTATTTGTGTGTACAGTATATACAGTGAGGCAAAAAAGTATTTAGTCAGCCATCAATTGTGCAAGTTCTCCCACTTAAAACGATAAGAAAGGCCTTCAATTTTCATCATAGCTACCTCAACTATGAGAGACAAAATAAGAAAAGAAGAAAAAAAATACATTGTAGTATTTTTAAAGAATTTATTTGCTAATTATGGTGGAAAATAAGAATTTGATCAATAACAAAATTTCATGTCAATACTTTGTTATATTCCCTTTGTTGGTAATGACATAGGTCAACCGTTTTCTGTAAGTCTTCACAAGGTTTTCACACGCTGTTGATGGTATTTTGGCCCATTCCTCCATGCAGATCTCCTCTAGAGCAGGGATGTTTGGGGCTGTCGCTGGGCAACACGGACTTTCAACTCCCTCCAAAGATTTTCTATGGGATTGAGATCTGGAGACTGGCTAGGCCACTCCAGGACCTTGCAATGCTTCTTACGAAGCCACACCTTTGTTGCCCGGATGGTGTGTTTGGGAAAATTGTCATGCTGAAAAACCCAGCCACCTTTCATTTTCAATGCCCTTGCTGATGGAAGGAGGTTTTCACTCAAAATCTCACGATACATGGCCCCATTCATTCTTTCCTTTACACACATCAGTTGTCCTGGTCCCTTTGCAGAAAAACAGCCCCAAAGCATGATGTTTCCACCCCCATGCTTCACAGGAGGTATGGTGTTCTTTGGATGCAGCTCAGCATTCTTTCTCCTCCAAACACGACAAGTTGAGCTTTGACCAAAAAGTTCCATCATGGTTTCATCTGAACATATAACATTCTCCCAGTCCTCTTCTGGATCATCCAAATGCTCTCTAGAAAACTTCATATGGGCCTGGACATGTACTGTCTTAAGCCGGGGGACACACCTGGAACTGCAGGATTTGAGTCCCTGGCGGCGCAGTGTGTTACTGATAGTAGCCTTTGTTACTTTGGTCCCAGCTCTCTGCAGGTCATTCACTAGGTCCCCCCCGTGTGGTTCTGGGATTTTTGCTCACAGGTCTTATGATCATTTTGACCCCATGGGGTGATATCTTGGGATTTCCCCAGATCGAGGGAGATTATCAGTGGTCTTGTATGTCTTCGATTTTCTGATAATTGCTCCCACAGTTTTGTTTCTGGTGTCCTTCAACAGCTCTTTGGTCTTGGCCATAGTGGAGTTTGGAGTGTGACTGTTTGAGCTTGTGGACTGGTGTCTTTTATATTGAAAAATTCAAACAGATGCGATTTATACAGGTAACAAGTGGAGGACAGAGGAGCCTCTTAAAAAAGAACTTACAGGTCTGTAAGAGCCAAAAATCTTGCTTGTTTGTAGGTGACCAAATACTTATTTACAGAGGAATTTACCAATTAATTAATTAAAAATCCTACAATGTGATTTTATGGATTTTCTTCTTATTATTTTGTCTCTCATAGTTGAGGTATACATATGATGAAAATTACAGGTCTCTCTCATCTTTTTAAGTGGGAGAACTTGCACAATTTGTGGCTGACTAAATACTTTTTGCCCCACTTTATATATGTATTTATATCTGCCAATATCTGGCAAACACGCACGCACGCACACACACACACACACACACACACACACACACACACACGCGTGTGTCCTAAAAAGAAAGGTAATATTTGTACAACAGGTTTAACAGTTGATGATCAGTTTGCACATCATTTTAAAGAATAAAAAGCACACTGTGTTCACTAACTTCTCACACTCTGGTCATCTCTCTTTTTAGTGTCAGCAACATTGACACTTTTTACCACCACATACACAAACCAAAACTCTCTCCTCTATCTCTCTATCTATTTATCTCTTCTTTCTTTTCATAAACACTGTCTCATAAATGCGAACTTATTCACCACACACAACTAGTTCAGGGTGTCACAAACGTTACTACACATTTAAATATACTTTGCACCATTTATTTGTAATACTCAGTGTTTCTGCCGATATTTTATTTTTATTTAGGACATGACTGGATGATTAACTGGGCGCTAAATGGGCAATGCTACCTATAAGTTGGTTATTATGATTATTATGATGATGATGATTATTATTATTATAATTATTATTATTATTATTATTATTATTATATAGTAGTTGCAGTCCCTTCATCTACCCCTGTTAAGAGAGGCTTGTAGTTGTTGTGCAAAATGAATAAATTAAAACCGAGTAATATAATGCTGCCACCACCCTGCTTCAGTGTGACTATGCTGTTTTATGGGTGATGCAGTATATTTTATAAAGGTTCTCCCAAATTTTACCTTCACCTTTCCCATTAAACTATAACTCATTTTATCTCATGATTTTGGTTATTTAAGCATTTTTATATTTTATTTATTTATTAAGCCTCAAAAAGCTTTAATGATGCTGTATGTGTCTTGCAGCCTCCTTGCTTTACTGGTAAGTTTTTTTGGAAGGGCATCTGTCCTTGTTGATGTTCAACATACGTTTGAATGTGATTGGTTAATTCAGAGCAGCAGCACCCCCCCCCAAAAAAATGTTTTGGTTTCTTTTTTGCTTGAATTATGTGGGAAAAAATCTGCCATAACATGTGTTTGTTTGTTTGTTTTAAAACTGGTATTTTAACAGTTTATTATATCTGTTGTATATTCAACCATGTAGAGAGAGACTTTTTATATTGCACTATATTGCACATTAGGAGCAATAAAAACATTGGGCTGCTTGTAGTAAATCCTCACAATCTCATGTGTGACTTTCATCTTCATTCTCTCTCTCTCTCTCTCTCTCTTTCTGTGTGTGCACTGGGTTTGAAGAGAGCGCATAGAAGGTTGTTTGTCGTCCTGCCAAGTTCTGAAAGACTTTTTTTTTTGTAAATTAATAAAAACGTAAAAGTTTACAGTGAAAGAGCGAGCAGGGCAGCATGGCCTCTGAGGCCCGCGGGGAGACTCTGCCGGGCATGGCTTCAAGTCTCTTCTAGATGACGGAGTACAGGCTGAGGAGGTGCTGCTAGTGGTGGGAGAGCAGGTAGAGTTGCGAGAACATTTACTCTCCTTCCAAAATGAAAAAGCAGTGGTGGTTTTTCTAACCAAAACCAACCTCATGATAAAACTGCAATGTGTGTGACAGTGTGTGAGAGGAACACTCACACACATTGCACACTTGGTCCAAGTTACACTTTTGTCTGTCCCTGCGCCGCAAGTTGTATTCATTGTAAGTGCTCCAATGTGAGACATTTCCGCTGGCAGATTTTAAACGACAAAGAAAGAACACTTAATATAAACTTCAAGTGTAAAGAGGGAGAAGAATAGCTACACTACACTCACTTTTGGCTGAGGTGTTTTGAGTACAGGGATGCTGAACGTAAAAGGCTGAGCTGTCCACACGGAGCTGTGCAGCTTGGGAGCTCAGAAGGGCGCGTCAGAGCTCATGAAGATCAGTCCCGAACACACAGCCAACACAGGAACACACAACGCACCTGGCGCTGATACAAACACTGACATTAATGTAAACAGCGCAAATGTAAAACCTGATGTCTATACAGTAATCAGTGTGTAACTCCACCCCTAATGCTGCAGCAGGAATGTACAGAAGCCACAGATCAGCTCACCACCACTGATGCTTAAAGAAAGCACTGCAGCTAAACCAAAGACACAAAAAGGGAAGAGGTCTAAAGCGCAGTCAGACTCTGAGCAGCACAGTGAAGAAGCATGGCCAAAACAGACACACATTGAGGAGCCAGCAAAACTCTTTTTAGAGCATCTAAACCCTCTACAGATGCCTAACGTAAAAACAAACAAAAAAAGACGTTTAGTAAAAACCTTACTTCAAAGGGCCAAAGCAGTGCCAAAAAAAATATTATACATATGTTAATACATTGCATGTGTGTATATGTATGTACTGTATGTATGTATATGCATATGTGTATGCATGTGTCTATGTGTGTATGTATGTACAGTATATGCATGTGTGTGAATATGAATGTACAGTACAGACCAAAAGTTTGGACACACCTCATTCAAAGAGGTTCAATTTGTATTACGGCAAGAAAAAAGCAGCTAAGTGAAGAAAAACGAGCGGGCGTCATTACTTTAAGAAATGAAGGTCAGACAGTCCGAAAAATTGGGAAAACTTTGAAAGTGTCCCCGAGTGCAGTCACAAAAAGCATCAAGCGCTACAAAGAAACTGGCTGACATGCGGACCGCCCCAGGAAAGGAAGACCAAGAGTCACCTCTGCTGCGGAGGAGAAGTTCATCCGAGTCACCAGCCTCAGAAATCGGCGGTTAACAGCAGCTCAGATCAGAGAGCAGGTCAATGCCACACAGAGTTCTAGCAGCAGACACATCTCTAGAACAACTGTTAAGAGGAGACTGTGTGAATCAGGACTTCATGCTAGAAGATCTGCTAGGAAACCACTGCTAAGGACAGACAACAAGCAGAAGAGACACGTTTGGGCTAAAGAACACAAGAAAGAACACAAAGAAAACTCTTTGAATGAGAAGGGGTGTTCAAACTTTTGGTCTGTACTGTACATAAAGTGAAAATGTAAATATGTTTTCTTTTCTTTAATTGCCTCACAATAAAGTGTGTATAAAACTCTCTCTCTCTGTCTGTCACTCTCTTCAAACACACACAGTTTGATCGCCTTTTGAAACTCAGGAAGTTTTGAGGTTTTCACACTGACTAGTGTGATGAGTATGTGCATTAATAAACTAAAACACACTGCTGTGGTATAAGAGGTATGAAAGACATCACGACATGCTGATATAATCCGATGCTTTTGTCTAACATATCAAATTGAAAGGGGCACAGTACGATTTCGAGTATCTAGGCTCGGTAGGAGGATTCGAGACAGCAATCACACCACTACTGAAAGAAGAAGTGTGTACTTGAACCGTCAGTAAATAAAATCAAAGTTTCAAACATGCAATCGATGGAATTCATATAGAACACAATCAGGCCTGTTTATACAAGTAAAGAATATTTTCTTCAGCACAGTTCAAAGAAAATCCCCAGTCCCCGTTCCTTCCCTTGGTTTAAAGTCTGATCCATTCAAGAAAAAAATAGAGAGAAAAAGGTAGAAATAGTCTTCCTTGACAGGAAGGAAAAAATATCTACTACCTGGGTAGCTTTAAATCCTGTTCACTCGAGCTTTCCAAAATGTGTGGTGTATTGTGATCTCTTATCTTCATCCATGGGATGATTCTCTAGTGTTTTACCTTAAAAAAAAAAAAAAGAAAAAAAAAAGGAATAGTTTTTAAAATCCAAAATCTAATTTTGTCTAAATTTGATTCAATTTATAGGACATATCGCCCAGCTCTAACTGAGGTTATTTCAGATTTTTGTTTTGCTGATGCTGATGCAGGATGTCTTTCATTTCTTTTGTTTCTCTCCTTACTTTTAGTGCTGATTGGACTCATCATTCATTGCGTACTAACAGGTCAGTCTTTCATTTTGTATATTTTGCTATGTGTGTGCATATAATAATAATAATAATAA